>APFE031344432.1:129199-157379 GCA_000404065.3 Pinus taeda | reverse complement strand
CATTAGGCAGATGATCTGATGGTAGAACTTATGTCTAGTTTAGTGTTTTTTGCCCTAGAAGGCAAACCCTCTCTTTGTATGAGGGCATTGTATTCAGTCTATGTAATATATGTGTATTCTCTGAGCGAGAATCAGAGAGGTGATCTGTGAGAGAAAACAGAGAATATTATAGCGGATTTGCTATAGGTTGTGCCTCTTCATTTTGTTGGATAATAGAAAGGAAGGACTGATTGTTTGGGGTGGACGTAGCCCAAACTGGGTGAACCACGTATATCTGTGTCTCTCTTGTTTTATGCGTTTTCTGTGTTTATATTTCTACAATATTTTATGTGTTCCATTGCTCCATAATATATAATTTTATAACAAAATATTCTTCTCCACGAGGTGACTTTTTCCTTGATGATCCACATAAATCAGTATGAACAAGTTCAAGAGGCTTACTAGCCGATCCTTCCTTTTTAGGGAAATGTGTTCTGGTTTTCTTACCAAATTGACATGATTTGCATATTATAATTTTCTAGAATGATGATATCTGGAAGATCACGAACAACATGGTATCTGCATGCTTTTCTTATTTGAGGGAAGCTTAGATACCCCAGTCTTCTGTGCCATAGCTAGTGTTCATCATTTTGGCTTAGATAGCATTGTTGTTGTCCTCCCTTGAGTATGTATAAGTTGTTTGGAGTTCTTACACCTTTGATCACTATTTCTCTTGTATCAAGCTCATGAATAACACATCTATTTGATCAAAGTACTACTTCATTTCCTTGATCACACATTTGACTGACACTTAACAAGTTATACTTAAGACCATCAACATACATAACATTCCCAACTTTAACCTTTTCTTTTAAGAGAACAAAGCCTTTACCTTTTATGACATCAAGAGTGTCATTTCCAAATGAGACCTTCTTTTCCTTTTCCAAGGCATTATATGCCAAAAGTTTTTCTTTGTCACCTGTCATGTGTTTTGAGCATCCACTGTCGATATACCAGTGATGTTCTTGTCCTTCTGCATATAAGGCTAGAGCACATATTTCTGGTTGCGGCTCTTTCTTTTTCAATATTTCGGGACTTAATGAAGTTTGTTCATGATATGTTTGTCAAAATTTACACTTGCATTCAGATTCTTCATGACAGAAGTTGTTGCAGATAGAGCATTCTATTTCATTTTCAAGAAGAGAAAAGTTATTGTAAGTCTATTTCATGATCCCTGTCACATGCCTCTTATTTTGTGCTTCTCTAGTCATGATTGTCTTGTAAGAAACACATTGAGTAACTTTGTGTCCAAATTTATGACATGAGAAACATTGGCCATTAAAGTAGTTCCTGCGATTATCGAATCTACTGACCTGGTGATTGTAGTTTCTATTAATATTCATTCTTGAAGCAAATTGAGTATGACTTACCTGAGGTTTGTAGCTTCTATTCATCCTTGAAGTAAATTGATCCTGATTCACCTAGTGGTCTTCTTTATGCCTTTGCTGATGACTGTCAAACTATTTACTGCTCTTTACTGTATCAAGATAGCTTTTAGTGGAGGTTGACGGCTTCTGTGATTGAGATGTTTCTTCAGTATATCCAAGACCTATCTTTATTAGAGGAGAACACTACACTTTGATAATTTCATTTAATGTATCTGATCCTTTAGAAAATCTAAGATTGAGAGCTTTTGTTTTCTCAATATCCTTTCTTAGACCCACAATTTCACATTCCAGTTTTTCATTGTGTTTTTCTCTTTTGGCAAGTTGGAATGTCAGAGTATCTATAATCATATTATTTTCTTCGAAACAAACTTTGAGTTTAGAGATTTTGTCATAAAGGTCATCTTCATCTAAAGCATCCAAGAAATCATCATCTTCAAAAGCCATTAGAAGTCTATAGTCATTACTATTTTCATCTTCATCACTATTTGATAAACCATCACTATCTTCACGAGTATAGTAGCTCTTCTTACTTACACTTTGTTTTCTATTCCATTTTGTTGATTCCTTACCTTTATCAAGCTTATCTTTGTGAGGACATTTGGCAGCATAATGATCCGCTCTTCCACAAGCAAAGCATTTGAAAATTAGTTTACCTCTAAATCTCCCGGAACCCTGTTGAAGGTTCTTAATGAAGTTTGCCTCTTCTTCTCCTTTTGAAATATGTCCTGATTCATGGAATTATTCTCTTCCTGAAGCTTTGAATGCAACTTCTCTCATATCTGATGGACCTCCTTTTCTAATTTCGAAAGTAGTTAAGATTTCGTGCAACTGTGTCATAGTAATAGTCTGAAGATCCTTCTTTTCTTCTATGGCAGATACTTTTGTTTCAAACTTAGTAGACAAGGATCTTAAAACCTTTGCAACTAAAGTAACTTCTTTTATCTCTTCAACCAAGTTCTTCATGCAATTAACAATCTCATCTATATGTAAGAAGTAATTAGCTATACTTTCATCATTGTGCATTTTGAGAGTTTCATATTGAACTCTGAGAGATTGTAGTTTTGCATGTTTTACCTGATTGTCTCCTTCATAGCTTAGAACGATCTTGTCCCATATTTCTTTGGCAGTTTTGAGCTGCATAACTTTGACAAATTTTGATCGTGATTGACTCCCCAATAATGTATTGACACCCTTGGCATTTGTTTCATGTTGCTTTTTACCTACTGTATCTATAGGAATTGTTGATGGTAATGTATATCCTCCTTCCACGATTTCCAAGACATCTCTTCCAAGAGATTGAAGATAGTCTTTAGTTCTTACCTTCCAATAAACAAAGTTGCTCTCATCAATGATTGGTGGTCTAATGGATCCTTGTAGTTACTCATGATGATAGATCTTCCTTCAAGCAATCAAGCTTCTTCTGAAGGACCTGCTCTAATACCAATTGTTGGAAATAATACTGGGGGGGATGAATCAGTATTAGCAAATCAATAAAACTTTTTCATTTCATACTCTGATTCATATACGCTACTTTAGTTAAGGGAAACCACGTGTATACACAACTGTGTTTAATGAAACTAGCGTATATCCATTAAACTTATGATTCAGTTAATCCATTATATTTTGATCTTTAATTAGTGCATAATAACTTCATTAACCATATAAATAGTAAATAGGAGTAGTAAAATAGAATAGACAATCACACACATGGACACAAGATATAAGGTGGAAACCCAATGTGGGCGAAAACCACTTGCTGCAATTGTCTCTATCTTCTTTTAATAAGAAACTTCATTTTACAATTTTTGTACTGGTGCAGACTTATACCAGTACGTAGGCTTCTACCTACAGAAAGCTACAACCTTCTCTTGTTCTCTAGATTCTCCTAGAAGGGAGCTACAACCCCTTAGCTCTTGTACTAGCTATTGTGTTTACTAGTACATAGATGCAAGCCTACGAAAGGCTACAACCTTCGCTTTTCCTCTAGGGACCATGTTTCATTAATTTTCAGACCCAATCCATCAATAACATTAATCAGCCATCAAATATATATGCATTAATCAATCTCCTTTGCACCAACCAAAACTCAATCAATCAATCACTTCTCAGAATGTTGTAACCAAAATACAGAAATAGTAACCAAAAACCATGCTATAACCTAGAACACTACAATAGCAAACAGAATTAGCTAAATCATATTTTATTAGGTATACGCTACTTCAACGTATCAAACCTACATACATATGCATTTTACTCAAGGTGAATATGCATATACATTGTTTTGATATGTAGAGCTAGCGTGTATATGCACCTTTGCTAAAGTGAACCTGCGTATAGATCTGTTAATGATGATTTAAACTTTTCAACAACTTTAGACATCAGTTATACCCAGATCATCATATTTAAATATTACAACATGCACCAGTTATTTAGATAAGAAATCAAAACCAAACAAAGATACTTCTCTTCAAGCCTTAAGGTCTTGACCCCTTAATAGAACTTATCATTCCTCAAGCACTTAGGTTCATCCTTGATTCAGATCTAGTTGTGCACCATCACCCAATAACTTGTATTCTAGATCTTTCTTTTCTTTAGATATTCAATTCATCAGTGCCTTTGCCTAATGATCTTATCCTCCTTTTATAGTCCTAGGCCTTACTCAATAGCATGGACCAAAACCACTTAGAACCAATACCTTGGATGAAATACCTGGGGTCAACACTTTGGACCAAATACCATGGATAAATACTGAAATACCATGGATCAAATACCATAGACCAAATCTTAGTTTTCCAACATGTACATGCCTTTCCTTCCATGAAAGTGCATTTGTACGCCATACGTGCCTTTTGGTCTGCAAACCTACATGTACATACGGCTTGGTAAATGGGGAACCTGCATAGACCTCTTTTTCTTCATTTCGAGAGTCTGAACTGTGATTTGTCATTTGAGAGAGTTGCCATCAAGTACAACACCTGTATCACCTATATCACAATGCCAACTGAATGGGACCAGGAAGGGGTCGCAACCAGTTAATTTGTTACAATTATGGAGGACCAGAGAACTATGCCTACGATTGTACCAACCCAACAAGAATATCATGTTCATACTATGCTCAGTTTGACAATGAAATGGTATATTTTCCTACTTTGATCACATAGATGCATGAGAAATGGATACTCTAACCTCCTCCCACTCAAAATATCCAAATGATGAGGTTTGAACCATGAAGAAGACCCAAATGTGAACATGGTGCTCAGAAGTAGTGTGACCACAGGGGAGGATAAGGGAAAGCGATCTGAGGAAGATACATGGGTTCTCAAGGCTCCTACAAAGGAACCTGAGTTTGACTTATAACATGCAAAGAAGACATTAATGGAAGCTAATAAGTGCTTTGCAGAGGCCTCCACTTCAAATAGTAAGGATCAACTAGAGACAGGGATGGATCCTTCTATGCTTACTACCTTTTTGGAGATGTGCATGAAACTGCTACGCGATAATAAGGAAGTTAAGGGACTACAGGAGTTGATCACCAGGTACGCATGGTTAGGGGAACCATGTGTAGTCTGAAAACTAGGAAAGCATGCATTGTGCACTGGGAGGGAAATGAGATTGATGGCATAGATTGATGAGTATGAAATGGATCAGGTAATCCTAGATCTAGGTTCGGACACGAATGTATTACCGAAGTAGACATGGGAATGTATGGGTAGGGCCACATTACAGTGGTCCCCTATTCAATTACAAATGATGAACAAACAAAATATTTTGCCCATGGGGAGGTTGCAAGGGGTAACAGTTGATATCGAAGGCGCAAGCACATAGACGGACTTTGAGTAATAGAGATTGTTGATGACAGCAATCCCTATCCTGTGTTGCTAGGAGTAGAATGGGCCACTAATATGAATGGATTCATGAACCTGAAGAAGCAGAAGATGATATTTGAGAAAAAGTCCCTACGTGTAGTAGTTCTTTTAGACCTAGCCGAAGGAGTGTGCTACACCGAACCTGTGCGTGATGATGAGTTGGATTGTATTTACAAGAGAATTGTGTGAGATCGGGATTGGGTGAATATGACTATAGATGGAAGGATCTAATGGGAGAGTGCAAGTTCTTGCACCTCAAATTTAGACAAAGAAGAAAAATGCTGGCGCAATCAGTTGAGAAAAGTGACAATGCTTAATTGCTACATGATGATTAGATCATTGCGTTGCATAACAATGCAGGCCCAAGATCTAGCAACATATGATGGATTGATAGTGGTGGATGAATTCTTGATAAAGTTTGAAAGCACAGTACCAGAATAGCAGTGGTTTGATGCATTGAAGTGGGTGATGCACGCAACACCTACAAGTTGGTGGGGAACACATCAAGGAAATTTTGAGAACTAGCATGGATGTAGAAGGATGATGTGCCTATGATTTTGGAAACCATAACAATGGATAGAAGATAAATACGATGGATGAGATGACTTGTGCACACACCTCACGAAATGGACCAAGGCCTATGGGGAAGAACCACATCCTAAATGGGTACACTTATTCTACCATACCTTGATGTCATACCCATGAATTGGTATACTGAGACGGAACTCCGACATGGTATGGGCAAATGGGATGTCTTGCGCGAGGGATTTTTGTTAACATTCAGATTTGAAGACTGATTGTCAGACATTGTTGACTACATGCTACAAGCAGTAAAATTCGCCATCTAGAAAATACCACAGGAACCACTACAAGCACGTCAAATAGCATGGGCAACCCAGTTAAGTAGTGCCCTAGAAAGTTATAACGTGCAAGTAGAGGAGGATGATGATGACCCTTGAAATATTAATATTCCAGAAACTGAAGGTTGTCATGAAGTTCAAAGACCATCAATTGAGGATCCCAACATCACTACGCTGCTAAAAACAAAGCAGGTAAACATTGTCACAGAAGCGGAGCCAAAGTACGCAATGCTTGGGGACTATTGGGATGATGCTATGGTAGATAAGGTCACTGAGTTACTCTGAAAATATCAAGATTTGATCCTGACCAAAATCACGGACTCAAAGGGGATCATTGGTGACTTAGGGATGATGAAGATCACTCTGAAATCAGATGTGAAGTCAGTTAAGTAGTGACCTTACTATTTGAATCCAAAGTATAAAGAAAAGGTACATGACAAATTAAACAAAATGCTCACAACCAGAATTAATGAGCCAGTGGAAGAATTTGACTAGGTGAGTCCTATGGTAGTGTAGGAGAAAAAGTAGAAGGGTGAAATTAGAATATCAATTGACCTAAGGAAGCTTAATGGCACCTATGTTCATGATCCATTCATGACACTATTCGCAAATGAATTATTGGAGAATATTGGTGGTCAAGAAGCTTACTCATTCACGAATGGCTTCTCAAGGTACCATCAGATCAAGATTGCACCGGAAGATAGTAGCAAGACAACATTCCCAATTGAATGGTGTTTTTTTCACTACATTGTTATGCCCTTTGGACTGAAGAATGCGCCAGTGATATTTTCATGCATAGTGGTGGTCTCATTCAAGGAATACATCCACAAGTTCTTGGAGGTCTATTTGGACGATTGGAATGTATTTGGGTTAGTTAAACACCATATAGTGAGCTTATGTTTGATGCTGGATACTTGCCGACGACACCAGATTGCACTGAATCTTAAAAAGTGCACATTCCTCATTCCTTTTGGGAACTTGCTCAGCCATGTGGTTTGGAAACAAGGCCTAATGGTGGACCCTACAAAGATTGTTATTATTCTCAATCTAGAAGCATTGTGAAGTGTTAAACAACTACGCACTACTTTGGGTCACGCTAGTTACTATAGAAAGTTTATCAAAAGCTATGCATAAATAATAGCGCCAATGGAGAAACTATTGAAAAATGATGCTACATATTGTTGGAATGATGATTGTAGGAAAATTTCCGATCTTCTCAAGGAGAAAATGGCATCTGCTCCCATCCTGGTCTCTCCAAAATGGGACGTAGAATTTCATGTACATGTTGATGCGTCATGTATTGCGTTGGCAGTTGTACTTATGCAAGAAGGTGCGGAAGGCGTGGCTCACTTGATCGTATTCGCGAGTTGGAGGTTGTCTAAAGTTGAAAAGAACTACTCTACTACTGAGTGCGAATGGTTGGAAATGGTATATGTGCTCCAAAAATTCTGACAGTATTTACTTGGCGGGAAATTCAAGATGTATACCGATCATTCCATGTTGAAATACCTGGCGAACTAGCCTATGTTGGGGGGCGCATATACAGATGATTGTTACTATTTCAAGAATATGACTTTGAGGTCATCATAAAGCCAGGATGCCTAAATGCAGGATGAGATCACTTATCACGAATTAAGACAGGGGAGGAGCCAACAAATTTGAAAGAAGGACTACCTGATGCACAACTCTTTGCAGTGCTCATCGTGGATGGCCACTTTGAAGATATCATCCATTTTTTAACCATAGGGATTGTGCCAAAGGAATATTCAGTCCAGTAGAAGAAGGAATTGGTGGTGCATGCGACAGACTTTTTTGTCATCATGGGGCACCTCAACAAAATGGGGAACAATGAGATATTGTGAAGATATGTACCTGAATTTGAAAGAGGATAGATCCTCACAGAAGCACATGGGGTGGCTACAGGAGGAAACTATGCAGGATGTACGACAACATAGAAGATTCTTCACACTGGGCCATGGTGGCCAATCCTACATTAATATTTGAAAGCATATTTTTGGGCTTGCGATGTATGTCAAAGGAATGGGAAACCATCACTAAGGGATGAGATGCCACTCAATACATAGATGATGCTATAGCCATTTGAAAAATGGGCAACTAACTTTGTGGGGCTAATCAAACCTCAAGGAAAGACAGGTGTGCACTACATCATCACCATGACAGAGTACCTGACTCGATGGGTGAAAGCACAACTAGTTAAGGATTGCACGACCACTAAAGCTGCACATTTTTTGTTCAGCAACATGTTGACATGGTTTGGTTGCCCAAAAATTTTAATGAGTGACCACGAAATGCACTTCCTAAATGAAACCATCAGTCCACTCACCAAGGAATTCTAGGTGTATCATCAGCAAAATGCACTGTTATAGGACAAATTGACCTCCTAATCAACTCAAAGGTGAAAGACAAGATGACTGAAGAAATGACCACAATTGCAGGCCCAGAATCCACACTAATGCTCTATATATACTAACAACCTACTTTATAAAGCTTGTTACCAAGCATAAATGAGTGTTAGTCACCCTGCTAACTCATGTTGTTAGAATGGGGGGAGCGTTAGTGAACTTAAGTGATGTTCAGGAGGTCATGCCAACGAATCTTCTCATAAATATCTAGATATTAAATCCTTAAATTTGTGTAAGAAAAGCAAGGAAACTCCAAAAATAAAGATATTTGGAGAAATTATATTTTGAGAATGAAGGAAAATGGGAAAAAGCTTGTAAACAGGGCAAGTTCATGGTTTTTTCCCTAGTGAACTCTAGATGGATCTTGGCAGCCCTAATTCCATTGCTACATAAGCAACAAGAGGGCCATTGCAAAGGGGGCTAGAGCATTTAGAAGGATAGCCCATAGAGCTATTGTGAACTATCATATTATTGAAGGAGCTAGCTGAAATAAGGAGAGAGAGAGAGGAAGAAGGGGTAAGGAAGGTGGATACAATGAATTTTTGTAATCACTCTTCCATTTTGAATATAGAACTTTAGTTGTGTTCCCTACTCCAAAGTGTTGGTGATATTGTGCATTTATTTGATCATTCTAATGCTTGTTGAGTTGAGTAGTTAAGTTATACATTTATACATGTTTGTTACGGGTTCTTATATTAGTTTTTAGAAGCATATGCTATGATTGCTTTGCCTTGTCCTTTTTGCAAGAATTGTCTTGGCGATAGCTTAGAAGGAGTTATTCTTGTTGCACAGAGATCCCCAAGAAAGTCTAGAAGGAATAAAAGGTGATCGTCTTTCCATACCCTATCAATTTAAGTTCGATAGATGAACACGTATGTAACTGGTAGCTTTTGCAGATAATCTTACAGTCTGTCGAAGGTCCTGGGAAGGCCTTTGAGGGTAGTTTTCATCCATTCATTTTACCCCATAGTACACACTGTACCATCCGCAAGCTAATGGGACAGTAGAAGTATTCAACAAAATTCTAGAGACTCTGGTGACCAAAGTATGTAACACGCAACAAAACTACTAGGACTTATGCATACCTATTGTATTATGGGCATACAAAACCACGTGCAAAAAATTGATGGGTCAAACAGCTTTCAGGTTAGTCTATGGCACAAAATTAGTCATGCTAATGGATATAGCAGGCATGTTGGACCACGAAGCCTTGGAAGAGAGGCTCAAGCAATTGGAAGAACTCAAGGAAGAACAGCTTCTGGTGAGATTCCATCAGCAGGTATAGAAACAACATGGAAAAACCTAGCACAATCACCATATCAAGTTGAAAACATTAAAGGTAAAGGATTTAGTGTTGTTGTATGATAGCAAGTTTGAAAAATTTCCTGGAAAAATCAGAATGCATTGGTTGGGACCATATGTGGTAAAAGAGGTCACAGACGGAGATGCGGTCCAGCTAGTCAAACTTAATGGAGAACCCTTCCCAGGAAAAGTAAATGGCAGTCACCTAAAGCCCTACATGGGTGGGTTGGTTGTCTCACTAACTGACCAAAGCACAGTCTTCATGACTCGAGAAGCTAGACAAAGGTGTGGGACGATAAACACATGTACTAGAACCCGACATCAAAGTAGAAAATCAAGTTAGATGAAGATGATTCAGAATCAGAAATGGAGTAGATCCAAACAATAGCAACCTGGTTCATTGTAGACCTTCATGCCACATAGGCACAATTGCATGGACTTCGAGCAAAGATACCTGCAACAGCAGAGTGACTCGAGACGAGTCATGATGATTGCGCTGGGGACCTGTCAGGCAGTGGATCCCCCCATAGCAGGGCATTTGGGGCTTAAAGCCTAAGTTTTGGTCAATGTAATGCAAAGACCCCGCGACGTGAGAGTCTAAGGTTGTCCACCCTAAGACAATGTAATCTAATGTAAAGTGTGTCGGCCTATCCATGGTCTGTGGACCATGGGATTGTATAAATAGAGTGAGGCTCTAAGTGTAATGTCAGTTTAGAGCTTTTGACAAGAAAAGGATAGATGTGAAGGCATGGTTAGAACATAGAAGTGGATCTGAAGGTATTGGGTCGTAATGGTAGGTAGAGGCTCTGCAGTTGAGTGCGCAGAGGCCTAGTAGAGTTCGCAGCTGAGTGCATAGACCCCTGTAGCTGAGTGCGCAGGGTAGATTCATGTGTGTAACTAAACTTGAGTATTAGAAAAGATAAGATTGATTCATAATATTGTGCATCTGTTTGTAGATCTGTATTTCTAAGTTCTAGTTATCTTTATTCATTTATATTGTTTTCAAGTACGTGCGCTAATCTAAGAGTTGGACAAGTAATAAGAATATTGGGCCTGCAAAAAATAAATCAACCACTAATATAATAGCCTAGTAAGGATCGAATCAGAATAATATGGTATTCACAAAGGTGTGCATAGGTTGAGAAGAATAGAAAGTTGTGCGGAGCAGCGCAATGTGTAGATTAGGATCGCAAACCTCCATAACCCTAATCAAGACATCCCTAGGGTGCAGAAACCTGGTTCTAGCACCCTTCCATACTACTTCGGGTGAGACCTCAGTCTGTGCTCCAAAAACTGTTGCAAAAACGGCCAGTAGTACTAAGATTTGCTTGGCTAAACCCACTACTGAACTTGGGTCAAGCCCCACATAGCCAACGCTAGGGCGGGGAAGGGACCAAGATGTGTTAGAGTTCACAAATTTTTCCATATCCTTCGCACAAAGATAGGTATCAAGGATTCTGAGTGGTATTTGGTACTCAAGTACCATAATTATATACACAGGTACATATGAAATGATATGGAGTTCTTGGACATCTCCTCACTTCGCACTACCTATCGATATGTTGTCAAGATCAAGCATAAATTTAAATAGAAGAAGCAACACTTTGGATCTATGAATACAAAGAAAGGGAAAGACACCCCGAAATGGAGAACAAAGAACAAATGCAAGGCAGGGTGACACAATACAACCCATTAAAGCCACAAGAAAAGAAAAAAAGGAAGAAAAAATAAGCACATAGGGAAATCGTGTGAGTTCAATAACAGCCCCACTCATAATACAAGTGAGTGTTGAGCCAAGTAGTCACTAGTGACTGATCTGAAGGCTCTTGAATCAGGTGCATCTTCCCACTCTGAGTGAGAAACCAACAAGGGTAATGATAACCTGGAAGTATATTATCAATGTGGAGCCTAGTTCCATTGTTACCACCACTAAGAATGATAAGGATGATCCCGAATATCTAGAAGCGGGGGAGAGGATCTTCCACTCACGGATGTGGGTGAAGGACTATCCACTCCAATTCATTATCAATAGTAGGAGCTAAAAGAACCTCATTTTAGAATAGGTCATGAAGTGGTTGTGCCTACCAACCACACCACACCCCTAGTCATAAACCATGAGGTGGCTTCACCAAGGACGTTATCTCTACGTCAACCAATAGTGTCACCTTCCCTACAACGTAAATCCCTTCACAAATGAGGAATATGTGATGTTTATCCTCTTGAAGTTCCTGATGTATTACTAGGCTAACCATACTTATGGAAGTGGCATGATATGTTTGATTCTAGGCCTTGAAATCTTATTATTACTTTGGGCAATAATTGGTATAGGATACCATAGGTAGCACCACATATCATCGTTTCTTTGATCACTACGAAGAAATGTAGTAAGATCATTTCCCAGACTAGGAAATTTTATTTCCTTATCATTCACCCTTAGGGCAAGAAGAATATTGTGGCCATAGCCTCCAAACAGGGCTCCTTAGCATGAGAGTAGTAGATGGATAAGGTTATGGAGGAGTACAGGGATATCTTCACCTCACCCATTGGGGTACCTCTACATTTTTTGGTCAAGCACTCCATTGATCTGACCTCAGGTGTGCCACTACCTAATGGACCGCTCTATTGACTCTCTATTCTAGAGAATGATGAAATCAAGATGAAGACATAGAAGGTTTTTCATAATGGGCATATCAGGCCAAGTTCATCACCTTATAGGAGCCCGATTGTGTTGGTACAGAAGAAGGACAGGAGCTCGAGACTCTGTATTGACTATCATGAGTTGAAAAGGATCATTGTCTAGAATAGGTATCCAATCCCATAGATTGACGACCTTTTGGACGAGCTCAATTGGGAAAAATATTTTATAAATATTGACTTGAAGTCTGGTTATCACCAGGTACCGATCGAACCCTCCAATGTGTGGAAGGCTACCTTCAAATCCAAGGAGGGACTTTTTGAATGGTGGGTCATTCCTTTCGGGTTGATGAATGCCTCTGTAACCTTCATGAGGCTAATGGGTGAAATCTTGCGACCCTTCACCAACTCATTCGTGGTGGTTTATTTGGATGACATTATTATCTTCAACCAGATTTGGGAGGAGAACATCCACAATATTTGATAGGTCTTCCAAACCGTGCAGCAACAAAGTTTTGTGCTAATCTAGAGAAATGCACTTTTCGTATTACCCAAGTTCAATATATAGGGTACATCATTAATGAGTTGGGTGTGCATATGGACCTAACCAAGATACAAGTAATTTGGGATTGGCTAGCCCTAACCACTCTAACAGAGTTCTGCAACTTTCTGGGTCTTGCCAACTTGTACCATAGGTTCATGTTGGAGTTCTGTTAGATCACTTTCCCTTTGAGTCAAGTCACCAAGGGAGGAGTGAAAGAAAATTTATTTTGGTTTCAATCCCAAAATAAGGTATTTTCCGAGCTGAAGAATTGCCACTGCTCTACACTAGTGCTCACATTACCATACCTGTAACAACCATTTAAGATCGATACAAATTCCTCCGGCTATTTTATTGGTGATTTTCTTACTCAACATGGGCATAGAGTCGCATATCACAATGAGACGTGTTTAGAAATAGTTAAAAATTATCCCACCTATGACAAAGAGATGTATTCCATTATGAAGGACTATAGGCAATGGAATAATTACATTATCGGGAAGGAAATGGTCATCCACACAGACCACCAACCCCTGTAGTTCATACAAACAAAAGGGAAGTTACAGAACAATCTCTATAAAAAATGGTCTACATACCTGCAACAGTTAAATTTGAACATTACGTAAAAGAAGGGTAGGAAAAACAATATTGAATATTACCCTAGTTGACCACCAGTCATGGCGCTGACCACTGTGCTCAACTCTTATGGGGACGGGACTGAGGGGTGTCCACGTCTTTATGAGAGCGATCCAGAATTCAACAAGAAATACCAAACACTCCTTGAAGGCAAACAAGTTCTAAATTTTCACCTCCATGATGCATTACTATGCTTCCTAGGACACCTCTGTATTCCTTCAAGAAAGAGTGCCAAGATTATGTGGGAGGCACACTATAGTAAGGTCGCTCGACATTTTGGGGTAGAGAAAATAGTGTCAGTGTTGCAAAAGTATTTTTATTGGTCAAACCTTTGATGGGATATTGGGAAGTAAATTAGATCCTACACTACCTATGCCATTTCCAAAGCAACCATCAATAATAAAGGATTATATACACCTATGCCTACTCCTAATTAGCCTTGGGAATCCATCTCCATGGACCACATGTCAAGCATTTGTCTATTAAGCATGGAAATGACTACAATTTCATGGTCATTAATAGATTCTCTAAGATGGCCATATTGGTGGCCTACAAGAAGAGTATCATAGCAAAATCCACTACTAAGGTCTTTTTTGAATGATTTTGGGTGCACATTGGGATCCCATAGTCCATTATCTGAGATTAAGATAGCAGATTCCTATGTACATTTTTGTCAAGTCTCTAGTCAATGTTGGATACCAAGCTCACAAAGTTCACGACTTTCCACCCCTAAATGGATGGCCAAATAGAGGTCGTCAACAAGATGATCGTACACATTCTATGCATTTACAACTTGAATCATCCACACACATAGGATGAAAGCCTCCCCTATGTCTACAATAGAGTTATCAATAGCTCACGTGGCCATGACCCTTTTCAAGTGGGATTGGGATTCTAGCCACTATGTCCCATATCTATGGCCATACCATTTGCATCTACTCTGGTAGATTTGTCTCATGTCTAATTTAAAGCTGACAAGGCTAATAGCTTCATTGAGCACATTCAACACATCTACTAGTAGGTCCATGAAATATTGGATAGTGCCAATGCTAAGTAAAAGCAGTGACATGATGAGTGTTAGGTGCCACACAAATTCCAAGTGGGTGACAAAATTTGGCTATAGTTTTAAACCCTGTACAGAAATTACCTGCAAAATAATTCTTAAAAAATAAAAAATATACAATGGCGAGAAACACAAAACAAATACATACATATTTTCCCCTAGATCCCAAAATTGGGACTACCAGATTAAATTTTTTTGTTATGTTCTTTTCAATGTTACAATACATATATATACATGCTAAAGCATTCACAAACCCCAATCCATTAACCCTATATTAGAACATAATCGTATTTACCTTTACCATATCTACAAAATACGATGTCGTAAAACCCATCATGCCCAAAACCATGTGTAAAACCCATGCACAGAACCATAGGTAGGTATGCCCACCTAATACAGGGTCCAAAACATTTTTCTTAAGTTGCTGCCTTGGAACCCATTGATGAGCCTCATCATTGGGTAATTATATGGGCCTTAATTCACCTCCTATACCAACATTTCTCACAACTTATTAAATTTTTCTTTATTATATTTTGTTTATGAAATGAGTTAGAGTTTGGAAATTATGCCTAGTGGACAAATATGTATTGAATGCAAGATTGAAGAAGAAAATCAAGGAATTTTTGCAGATACTAAGGTTAAAACTTGAACAGGACAAGGGGGAGGGATTGTAGGAGGTAAATCCTCCTCATTTACTTATCCCCCATTCGAGTATTCCTCCATCCATCACACTAGCTCAGAGTGCAAGCAACCAAGCCATGAGGATTAGAAGGCAGCTGAGCAAGTGACAGACAAAGAGCTAGTTTATCTCGAGTTCGGGAGCTGAGCCTTCGTGATTTTAATGAAATCATTGGGGACTTCAGTTGTATAAGTAGAAGAGCTTAGAGCCTCATTAGGATTCAAATTTTTGTTGTAAAACTCTAAGCTATTTTCGAGTTCCAAACTTGTGAAGGTGTTATTGATGTAATTTTCTATTTTGGTAATAAGAATGAGTTTTGTTTTGAGCCAACATTGATTTAACTCAAAGGGCTAAAGCTCTTGGTTTATGGCCCAACCCTGGTAGACAAGGCTCCTATTTCTTGTTTAGTTTAGTTTCATACCTTCATTGTTAATTTTCTTCTAGATGCATTTCCATTGCAAGTAGTGTAGATTGGATTGGTTGTTTATCAGTTTGCTTCCATTTGCACCTTACTTCAGTATGAGGTTTTCAGCAGGTGTCTCAGCCTCACGTCCTCCCTTTGGGATCATGACTTGAGGAAGGGGCCCTTATGTAGCCCCAAAAACACATATTTCTATTTCTTTTATAATCTTTGGAGTTTGTTGTCTTTAAATTAGTATTTGGTCAATTTTCCAATGTAGGACTCCATTGTCATATTTTGCATATTCATTTTTTTAGTATATATCATCCATGCTTTCATTGCTTTCAACAACTTTCCTCGTGCATAATGTAGGCAGTTAGTTCATTAATTATGATTTTTTAGTTTATGAGAATGTTTCTTGTTTACATAGCATTTTGGAAAATATACATGTTTTATGTAGAGTAGGTACTTCAAGAGGAGACAAAAACTTCATAGCCAACAACCACCTTCCACTCCATTTTTCACCATCACCTTCATTAGTTTTCATCATTTTTCATAGAAATTCTTCCAAGCACATTGGACAAATTCAACCATATCCTATCTTTGTTGTTAACCTCTAAGTTATCCTAGACCTTCTCCCACTCCATTTCACCCATCAACCACCTTTCATAAGCCTTCCATCACCTCCAACACCTCACATTTTTCTCTCGGTTGTATCCTATAGGTTTACAAGGAATCTTGTAGGTTTCTAGTACATCTTGTAGTTTTCTCTTAAATGGCCAGTTTTGAGGCTGAATTGAGGGAAAACCTCTAGGAAGTCACCAAAATCCTCCTAAGGGTCTTCCACACCATCCAACCATCTCCTAACCATTTCATCTATCCTCAAACATCCTTAATTCACCTGCCACATCACCAGAAGAAATTAATTTGCATACTTGATTTTGCATGAAAAGACAAAAAGACAAAAACATATTTATTTCAGTCTCTTTACTTGCACATTAGTGATGTTTGATGCTTCTTACTTCTATACTTAGGTAGTAGCATTTGGTTCATATTAATTTATAATTTTTGCAAAGCATAGTTTCTTAACAGTTACTTACGAAATGGTGTCATTTAGCATTGAATTTCAGTCTTCTCCATTATTGCAGTAGAGTAGCTCTCTCTTTGAGTATATTTACCTTTCTTCCAACAAGAAATAAAGATTCTTCTAACCCCATAGAAGTCTGGTTTGGAAACCCTAGTGGTCTCTCACCAGCTAAATAGTGACAACAAGTAGAACCATCACTTTTACTTGTGTATACACCACTATCACCTCCAAGTTTGTATGAACCCCGGGTTGATAAAGTAAAGCCGATAGCCCAAGAGTTGTAGAATTCATGCTACAATACTAGTGCTCTTCACTTTCTAGTGCCATTTTCAGGGAGGTGACTAAGTAAAATGTGACTATTGCTTTCTTTTCTTCTATTTATTCTCTCCAATATTTTGCCATTATTTTATTTCTGCAAAAGTAATTTAGTTTTTTCATTTTTTTCATTTTGCATTTTCTTCTTTCCTTTCCATTTTTCAAGCAAGATTTCAATTCAACAAGTAGTTTTTTAATTTAGTCTGTAGTTTTCATTCAATAAATAATTGGTGGCTTGATGGGGCTTGACCCAGGTTTAGAGTTAATTAGCCAAAGAAATCCCTACACTACTAGCCCTTTCGGCAACAACCCATGGAGCATGGATTAAGGTCTCACTCAAAGCAGTATGGGGGGATTCCGGAACCAACTTTTTGCACCCTTGAGATGTCTAGGAGGTCGGTTTAGTCCAATTTTGAATACCTTCATGCAGGTTGCTTCATGCACTTTCTTGACCTACGAGGCCTTTGCGATCTGTTATAATCACCTTTGCAGAGACCTCAGTAGGGGCTGAGGTGATTTCTCACTGCCCTAGCAGTGATCTGCTCTACATCCCCAAGTTATATTGCAAATATTACTTATCTTCTTATAACAATTAGTTATCTTCATGTAAACAAATACTTTATCTTATATTCACTTTATCAACATAGTCATATATGTCCGCACATCATATAAACAATAGAAATGCAATTTATATCTGATACATTTAATGCACAAAACAAGAAAAAGATACACAAAACTGATGTAAAACTTCTCTTTATTACTTATCCAAAGGTTACAAACTTGACTCACCCTGCACACTCAGCTATAGGGTTCTGTGAAATTAGCTATAGACTACTAGGCCTCTGCGCACTTAGTTGCAGAGCCTTCTCCTACTCTATGACCCAAAGACTCGACTCTACACTTAGATAAGACTCAATTCTTCATTCTTCATCCTTGACTATCATCCCCTTTTCTACAACTTATAGCCTCGCTCTATTTATACAATCCCATGGTCTGCAGACCATGGGTAGATCTCTAAAGCTGACATTACATTACAAAGATGAGGGTGGACAACCCTTTGATGCATTTACAAGTTCGCGCTCCATGCCCACAAAACATGGAGACTTTACATCGGATTTGGTCAAAATCTGGGCTTTAAGCCCCAAAAATTGCCTTGGGGGATCCAGCACCCAACAGGCCTTGAACATAAACATCGTGACTCACCCTCAAGTTACACTATTGGTGCAAAGACCTCCCAACTCTTCCCGAACCGCTACAAGGTCGGCATTGCACTTAGCGGCCACCTGTTGTATCTCTTGGACTTGTTGTTTAGAGACTACTGAACCGCTTCCTTATATTTGCTGCTGCATTTCCTACATCTGTTTATAGTCCCACGCCTCCTTTTAGCTACCTGGAGCACTAAGACTGTGCTTTTGTTGGTTAGTCAGATACTTGGGCCACCCATGTATGGCTTCAATCGACTACAATTCACTCTTCCTGAGAATGGTTCTCCATTTAACTTTACCAACTGCATTGTGCCTCCATCTGTGACTTCCTTAATAACATACGGTCCTAGCCAATGCATTCTGAATTTTCCTAGGAATTTATCAAACTTACTATCATATAGTAACACCAAATCGTTCACCTTGAAGGTGCACAACTTAATATGTCAATCGTGCCAGGCCTTTTCATGCTGCTTTTGTACATGTTGGTCAAAGCCAGCCAGAAATATTTCTTCCTTGCATTCCTCCAACTACGTGAGTCTTTCCTCTAGGGCTCCATGGTCTGTCATACCTATGAGCGCTACTATGCATAGACTAGGCACCATGTATTCCATCGGCATTACGGCTTCCACTCCATAGACCAGCCGGAAAGGTGTCTGTCCCCTCCATTTCTTGCATGTTTTCCTATAAGCCCACAATATTCTAGGTACACATAGGTAGCAGTCACTTCGCTGCATGAAGCATACTTTGTTTAGCGTAGTGTCTAGTACTTTGTTAAATTATTCTACTATCTCGTTGGCTTGTGGGTGATATGGTGTGATTTTCTAATGATACACTTAAAACTCTTATGTCAGCGCATTGATCGTCTCGTTCAAGAAATGTGTACCACGGTCACTCATCAAGATCTTTGGACATCCAAATCATGTCAAGACATGTTCAAATAGAAACTTTGTGGTCATGGAAGCCGTGCAATCTGTTACCAGTTGCACTTCTACCCAATGAGTTAGGTAATTTGTCACAATGATAATATATCTCGCGCCCATTTTTCCCTGAGATAGGTCCTACGAAGTCAATTTCCCACTTTTCAAAGGGCTGCAGCATCATTTGTGGATTCAAATACATATCGTCCCTTCATGATGGTTTACCTATTCTTTGACATACATCACATGCCTTGCAATGTGCTTTTGAATCCTAGTAAATGGTTGGCCACCATAACCCTACATGGAGAATCTTTTGCACAGTCTCTCTCCCTACATAATTTCCTCCCATAGTGCCCCCCTGTGCATCTACAAGGATATGGATTCTTTCAAATTTAGGTACATACCTTTGTAGTATCTCATCATTTCCCATCATATATAGGTGCCCCACAATGACAGAGAAATCTAGTACGTGCACTACTAGTTCCTTCTTCTGTTGGATGGAGTACTCATTCAGCGTAGTTCTAGTTGTAAGAAAGTGGATTATATCTTCAAAATTTCCATTTGCTACATGCACAAAAAAGTTTTGTGCATTAGGTAATCCTTCCTCTAGACTAGTAGGTCCCTCTCGTCTCTCAATGCGCGACAGGTGATCCGGTCCATCGTTCATTCATCCAGGTTTCACAACAACCTAAAAATCATATTATTGAAACAATAAAAGCCATTTGCATATGCACCCCCCAACCCAGGCTTATTGACCGGCTATTTTAGCGTGAAATGATCTATATACATTTTCAAGTGTCCCCCTAGCAAGTAGTGTCGATATTTCTGGAGCGCATACACCATAGCCATTCCCTCACATTCAGTGGTGGAATAGTTCTTTTCAACTTTAGACAATTTGCGACTCGTGAATGCGATAGGGTGATCCAAGCCCTCTCCACCATCCTATGTTAGTATTGCACCCAACTCTATACATGAGGCATCAACATGGACATGAAACTCCTTGTCCCAGTTCGAGAAGACCAGGATCAACTTAGTGAACATCTTTTCTTTTAATACATATAGGATTTTCTTATAGTCATCATTCCAGCAGAACATGACATATTCTTTCAATAGCTTTTCCATTAGCACAATGATCTAGGCATAGATTTTGATGAAATTCTTGTAGTACCTTGTATGTCTCACGGTAGTATGCAGCTATTTCACACTTTGCAGTGCTTCCAAATTCAGGATCACCACAATATTCGCGGGATCTACCATCAGTCCTTGTCTATAAACCACATGTCCCAACACGTTCTTGAAAGGAAGAGGAACATACACTTATTGAGGTTAAGCACTATTTGATATCTTCGATAGTTATCCAACATCAAGTGTAAGCTCCTTACATGGTGCTTAACCAACCCAAATAAAATCCAATCATCAAAATAAACTTCCAAGATCTTGTGAATATATTCCTTAAATGCTGCAACAACTGTGTACAAAAAGATGGTCAGTGCATTATTCAAACCAAATGGCATGACAGAGTATTGAAAGTAGCCCCAACTCAGTCATGAAGGTTGTCTTACTCCTATATTCGAGCACAATTTTGATCTGGTGGTACCCTGAGAACCTATCAGTGAAAGAATATGCTTCCTGCCCACTGACATTGTCCAACACCTCATTTGTGAATGGAGTTTGGAATGGATCGTGCACACAAGCATCATTCAATTTTCTAAGATCCACGCATATTGTTATGTCATCATTTTTCTTTTTTTCGTGCACCACCATTGGACTTACCCAATCAGATTCTTCCACCAGCTCAATGATTCCTGCTTTGTGTTGGGTTTTAACATGATCCTCATCATTCCTAAATCTCCAATGATTCCCTTTAAATCTATAAACTTGGTCAGGAATAAGTCCTAGTACTCGGGGAGTAACTTAGTGACCTAAGGTCAGATGAAAATGCTCTATTGAAGCAAACATGGGAGTGCATGGGAAGGCCTACGCTGCAATGGTCTCCTATCCAACTATGAATGGCGAATCAACAAAAGATAATACACATGGGGAGATTGCAGGGAATCATTGTGGATATTAAAGGAGCAAGCATGCTAGTAGAATTTGAAGTGATAGAGATTGTTGATGATAGTAATCCTTATTCCATGCTCTTAGGAATTGATTAGGCCACTAACATGAACAGGGTGATAAATCTAAAGAGAGTGGATGATAGAGTGAGTAGTGAAGGAATGGTTCAAGCTTAGAGTAGGATTCTAGGTGTATTCGGTCGTAGTAGTAGGAAGAGGCTCTGCAGCTGAGTGCGAAGAGGCCTAGTAGAGTCCGCAGCTAAGTGCGTGGACCCCTGCAACTGAGTGCATAGGGTGGTGTCGAGTCTCTAATCAGGATTGAAGATTAATAAAGAGAAGTTGATTCTTATTTCTGTGTATTTGTTGTGCATTATCTTCTTTATGTTTGTATTAGTTTATGTATCGCACGCAACGATATGATTGTTGAATATGATATAATAACCATAAATCTTACACACACCAGTTAAGTAATTGGTTAATTAGTAAGGAACTTGGGTATTTTATAGGTCGTGCCCTAAGTAGGGCTACGTGGAAACAACAACACAGGTTGCGAAGGAATAGCAAGTGTGCATAGCGACAGGTCAGACTGCAAACCTCTAGAAGCCCATCAGACATCACTAAGGTGTAGAAACCTAGTTCTAACACCCTCCCATACTATTTTGGGTGAGACCTCAGTCCACGCTCCGTGGATTATTTCCAAAAGGGCTAGTAGTACTGAGATTTTCTTCGCTAAATAACCTCTGAAGCTAGGTTAGGCCCATACAAGGCAACAAATGGTTTTGTTGCCAAGACCAGGATTTGCATAAAGGATTTCCTATGTCATGCCACTGGAATCCAACAAAGAAAGAAATTGAAGAGTGGTGGGACAAGAAGATTCATGAGTTTGTGGCATAGGAGAATAGAAATCTGTGAGTATCTAAGGTACAATGGTTGGAACACTACTTGTATACAAAAATCCATGAAATTTTCTTCGCATCTTTTCCAGCTAAGCTATATGAGTGGATTGCGAAGTTAGCAGATAGTCAGGGACAATGTAGGCTCAAAAAACCAATAGTGTGGACTCCAGAATTAGTCCAGAGACTAAAAGAGTCAGAAGATAAGATAGCATGAGTTGTGGACCATTGGCTCAGCCAAATAATAGTAGGATTTATCACTCAGTTCGCGGTAGACACGACAGCCAGCTATAGTGAGGCAGAGCGATGTTTTCTCAAGGGACCGCGAGGTAAGTATATTAAATATTTGAACACTTGGATTAAAATTCTATTGTGTGAAAAGCGAGTTATGCATGTTACACAGTAAAATGTCACTACCATCATGTCAGTCTCCCTACTGTGCTATAAAACTACATTCACCTAAGCTCATGCTCCTTGAAATGGCTAAAAACCCTCTTTGCCTAAGTTAAATGAATCATCGCGTCTGTTAATTAAATAACCGCGCTGACCGGTGGAGGCTAGTGTAACTGCTGCGCTGCCAGTGCGGAAGCACACGTGTTTTCCACGCTGGTCCGATTTTACGGACAGCGTGCCATCCGTTCGTACCCTTGAGCACTGACCAGACCTCCTCTATAGTTGATCTACGATGCCAGTGCGCCAGCCCAGTTTTGCACCCGCGCTGATCCTGTTTGGGCGAGTTTGTTCTAACAGCCAACCTTCCAAATCACTCCAGACTTGGTTGTTAGCATTGTTGAGGTCGCCATCCTTTCTCTGGCATGTCTGTTCGACTAACCATCCACTTATCTTGGGGGAAAGCTCATCCTTTACCTATTCATGGAGACTCCTTCTCCTTTATAAGCCTCCTCCATTGCCCATGAGCAGCTAGTTTGGAACATATGGACTTTGATTGAGGAATTCTTAGTGCATTAGTGCTGCTCTTTGTAGGCATTTGGTGTGTTTTGTGAGGATTGCTTTGAGCTTGAGGAAGGTTATGAGCTTGTTGCTTTGTATGTGAGAGAGAGACCTCTTTGACTTGGGAGATTTGCTTCAAAGGTGAATGCTTGGAAGACATGCTGGCTGGAACCTCTAGAGAAGGACTCAGCGTCAGGACTTCGGTTGTACCTTACTCTATTTTCTGATTAATAAAGATAGATGACTACTCTTATGGTTCCATTTCCATTTGTCCTATGAATGATTAATGTAAATTGTATCCTTCCTGACTGATACATAGTTGTTTTTAGTAGATTTTACGCTTGTGTTTGCTCTCTCTTTGCTTGTGCAGGTGTCCGGCCGCGAGGATAGTGGAGGACTGTGATCGGCTGGAGTGAAGGAGCGAGAGGATCATCTCTTCGTCAAACATAGCGTTGGAATCCAAGTAGGTTTCTTTTACCCACTTGTTAATTATAACTAGGAACCTGTAGTGTAGCATTGTTTGATTGTTGCTAGACCCCTTTTGGGCTAGTAGGGATCGCCTCTATCCGTAGGGGGGATTTACCTCTCCAACAATTTGGCGACTCCACTGGGTCGCTTGCTTGTCTCTTTGTAGTCATCTTTGTTTTGATTTGATTATTGCTCCTTGTCAAAGTTTGGGGATTGTTTTGTTGTTGATTTGTTTCCTGGTTCGTCCTGGGAACTGCTTTAATTGTCTTGAAAGCTTGTTGCCTTGGTTTGGGGGTTTTTGGTTCGATTTTATTTGTTTTTTAGCCTCAGCGCGTTTTATTTTGAAACAGCTGCGCTGACATCGCACAGTTTCTTCTTTGTCTTTCTGTCATCGCGTTTATTCATTTAATAGTCGCGCTGACCTTGTTTTCGGGCCAGCGCCCTTTATTCGTGTCCTTCCGCGCTGACAGCGCAAAGTTGCTATAGACCTTTTTCTGTCATCGCTTTGTTGCTAAGGGGTCACCCGCGCTGATCCTACAAAACTCTCTTTTGTCCAAATTGACCTACTGAACCTCTTGGTTTGGCCGTCCCCTGCTTTCTCCACTTGTCTTTTGGCTTGATAATTTTGTTTGAGCTGTAACTCGCTTGCTTGCAAGGCCTCGTCCCACGAGGGTTCGTTTATTGCTTGTTTTCAGTTTTTGCGAAGCCTTCCTTTTTGCTCTCATCGCTTGGTTTGAACTTTGTCTTGACTTTTTACGATTACTGAAGTGTGTCAGACCGTCGTTTGTCTGGTTGTGGACTCTCATCCTTCGGGTGTTCACTTGTTTCCATTGATTTCACACTCAAACCCTAGGGCATCTAGTGGTCGTGTGTGTCTAGCCTCCCGTTCGGGATTTTGCGTTCTTGGTTGACCAGCCAACTTCGTTTTTTTTTTCACGTTTGTTGGTGATTGTTGAAAGTGTTTGATTGTGTTCCAAACGGTTTGCTTTCCTCCTTTGAATTCCTCGTTGTCTTGTTGAGCTTAGATTACATAGCTCATAAGCCTTTGTTTTCCTTTGATTTGGGAAACTAGTTTTAGTGACTTGGGAATCGTCTTGTGTGTGCATTGAGTGATTTAGCTTTTCACTTAGTGTTGCTATCTCTCTAATTCATTTTAAGAGAACTTTTATGTCATTGGGAAAATAAAGCAAACTAGTGTCTTTTGCATTAATAGTTGAAAGGAAAAGAACATTTCGTTATTTTGTGCTTTCAAAAGAAAAGTTCCATTTCCTTATTGTTAGTTGCATTAGGTGGTGTGATTGCTTGAATTCGTTTTGTTTGTTTGAAATATCCTCAACTCTTTTTAACTAGAATTCATCGAACAAAATGATGATCTTTGGCATATAGTTGCATTTAGGTGTTTTTTGAGAGATCATACAGTAGGGCCTGAAACTCAAACCTAATCCAAGATCAACTATAAAATAAACCAAATTTATCTAAAAATGCATTGGAACTTAATGTGAACATCTAGAGGTCTAGGCTAGAGAAGTGTTCCAGCGTCTTTAAACCTAGTAGCTTAACGTTGAGTGGTTGGGTGATTCCTCCACGGTGAAACGATAAGTGCTAGTACGGATTGGGCTCCCACGTACCGTCACATATATATGGGGAGACTCCATTAGGCTTGCATCCTTTATCCATAGGAAGCCGAGTCTGCCGCCTTGTAAACCGTAATGCACTGAACACAGCATTCGGGAAGATTGACTGCAGTACGGGAATTCCTTGGTTCTCATATGATTGCCAAGGTGTATAAGCAGTTTTACGGGTTGCTTGGTAAACCTTTTTGCCTAGAACTTCCAGAGAAGTCACTTTTGATCCTTTTCAGACTCTCTAAAAGAAAAGGTGCAAGCGAGCGTCTTGTCACTTCGTGCTCATTAAACATTCTAAGTAGATAGAGTCATCTTTTCATCCTTTTCTCGACTCTCGAAACATGAAAAGGTCAAGTTTGGTTCCTGTGTCTTAAAATTCATTTGGCCATGATAATATTACCCGGTTAGATCTTGTGTGCGTTTAGTTTGAGTAGGTTTTATCGTTAGCTTCTTTAGGGTCTTTGTTGGGTCATCCTGGCGGATCCATCGACTCTGTCTCCGATCCCAAGTGAAGAAGGGTCCCCATCTTCTGTTGCCCCTGAAACTCCGGTCTGTGATGCTTTTCCCATTGTTCCAAGTGTACAACCGTTGAATTCTCGAGCTCCAGGACACGATTTCTACGAGTTCTTTTACAACCCTATTTGGGAACCCTATGACGAGTCTTATCCTTCCACTCCTGTCGGTGCTCCATCTTCGATGGCTTCATCCGATATGGGCGACGCTTCTCCAGTGTCTAGTGGCCCGGCCGTTATGTCGAGTATAGATACTCCCATTCCGGCAACATCCCCTGTTATCTCTACGCCTTACACCGTCACGTCTTCTGGGTGAACGGTGCCAGGGCGTTACAGGTCATTGCGGGATGCTATGAACTCTGCAGTTTCCTCTTCTGTTTGGGGTCACAACCTCATCCCTACCACAGGACCGTTTGTTTCCCAGGCCCCTCATTCTGCCATTACGACAGTCCCCACCAACCCGACCATTTGTGTCGCAGTGTCAACTCCAGTTGTGAGTGCGGTCACAACTTCATCTGCTGTCACTTCTACCGCGGGCCCGTCTCGAGGTCCAACGCAGAGTGGTGAACCGTCTCCTTCTTCTAGAGTTGTGCACCCTGCAAGTGATGCTCCTCCTGCTTCTGAGTATATGACAGAGGAGGAGGCATATTTTGAATACTTGCGTAATGTCCAGAACCTGGATGGTCAAGGTCCGTACTATGATCCCGAGAATCATTATTTGTACACCTCCTTGCCTCAAATTCCTTATGATGAAATTTCCGTTCCGTTGAACGTGGATTGGGGCACCACCGGATATGGTGGCAGTCAGTACTATCCAGGACAAGGACAACAAGGACCACCTTACCAGGGTCAGCAACCTTACGAGCAGCCTAATTATGGGCAGCATTTTATAGGTCAAAACTACCCTGGTCAGCAAGGAGGCCCACAAGGACAACCTCATCCAGGACAACCTTTGGTCTCTAGTGGTCTGGCGTTCACTTATCTTGGGCAACCTTCAGGAAACCCGGGACGACCCAACGCCCAACAAGGCTACCCTTCGGGGCAACCCTACGGGAACCAGGGACAACCCCTTAGGCAACAAGGTCAACCCGTAAACCAGCAAGGAAACCCTTCTGGGCAAGGAGGCCCGCCTTATGTGCAGCAAGGCCGTCCTACCACTCAGCAACCCTCCGGCCACCAGGGACAAACCTCGGTTGCATAAGGGCCACCCCTCACCCAGCAAGCTCGACCTTCTAGGCGAGTAAGGCTGCCCCCGATCCAACCAGTACGACCCTCTGGCCAGACGGCTCAAAATGCAGGCGGGCATCAATCCCAACCTCCTCTTTCAGGTGGGTTCCAATCCCAGCATCCATATCAAGGTGGGTACCAATCCTGGCCTCCGTATCCAGGTGGGCACCAATCCCAACCTCCTTACTCGGGCGGGTATCAATCCCAACCTTCGTACTCAGGTGGATATCAATCCCAGCCTTCGTACTCTGGCGGGCATCAGGCCCAGCCTCCATATTCGGGTGGGTACCAATCCCAACCCCAGCATTCTGGTGGATATCAAACCCATCAAATGCCGCCTGGTTCACAGGCTCAGTACGGATACCAGCAACCCCAGGGACAGAATCCTTACATCCCTTATCAGAATTACCAACAGCCGCAGGGTAATCCTCAACCGAATTATCAACAACCTGCTGGTCAATACGGTAACCAATGGGGTGCTGGGGGGCAGAACCAGCAACCTGGTTTCGGGAACAACCCCTATGGAAAAAATCCTTATGGACAAGGCCCTTACGAACCCGGTCCATCGGGACAAGGACAATGGGGGCAACCTGGAGCTGGGTGGAATTCTGGTTCCACCTCGTATCCACCACAAATGTCGTTTAATCCACAATTACCATTTCTAGCCACGTTGGAACTGCCTGATGTATCAAAATTAACGAATGATCCCATTCTGCATGATCCGCAGTGGCCACCAGTTCCAACCAAAATTCCAAGCGACTGTCCCAAATTTGATGGGAAAGCTGGAGAGGACCCTCAGGCCCATGTCATGACGTATCACTTATGGTGCTCGTCGAATTCATGGCTCGATGATTCGATCCGACTTCGCCTTTTTCAAAGGACTCTAACTGGTTCGGGAGCAAAATGGTATATCGAACTGTCTCATGCATCATTCCATGATTTCAATTCACTGGCTATGGCATTTTTGAATCACTTTCACTTACCCATTCGGTATGAGACGGGGACTCATCTCCTTACGTCTCTTAAACAAAGCACTGCTACACATATCTCCGATCATATTCATGAATGGAGAAGGCGTCGCAGGTTAATCAA
>APFE031344432.1:100898-111307 GCA_000404065.3 Pinus taeda | reverse complement strand
AAAGGATGGCGACCTCAACAATGCTAACAACCAAGTCTGGAGGGATCTGGAAGGTTGGTTGTTAGAACAAATTCGCCCAAACAGGATCAGCGCGGGTGATACACTGGGCTGGCGCGCTGACATCGCAGATCAACTATAGAGGAGGTCTGGTCAGCGCTCAACAGTACAAACGGAGGGCGCGCTGTCCGTAAAATTGGACCAGCGCGGAAAACACGTGTGCTTCCGCGCTGGTAGCGCAGCAGATACACTGGCCTCCGCCTGTCAGCGCGGTTATTTAATAAACAGACGCGATGATTCATTTAACTTAGGCAAAGAGGGTTTTTTAGCCATTTCAAGGAGCATGAGCATAGGTGAATGTGGTCTTATAACACAGTAGGGAGACTGACATGATGGCAGTGACATTTTACTGTGTAACAGATGCCCCCTAAAGCATGAAGCTCAAGAGAGTGGGAGGGGTGAAATGCTTTACAAGATTGCTGGACTGGAGCACCACCAGGGAGAACTTGCAGGCAGATACAACTGATATTTCAATTACATGTAGTCTAGGCATGGGCGCAGCCATCCAAAAGACATATGAAAAAAGGTCTGTGGTGTGGACGCAGCCACCCAGCTGAAGAGACCATAATGATAAGAGGTATGGTCGCAGCCATCCTTAAGAAGACTCAGGTATGGTCGCAGCCATCCATCAATGAGTCATGTAATGATGTCCCACAAAATTGCAACTTGGTCCACAATGGACTAGAACTAGGGTCCTGCGCTCCATCCAAACCCGAACAAAGTACAAGCTCAAACACGTGAATACATGTGTCGAAGTCGAACATGTTTGAACATCGTCTGATTACCAGCCAATGATGGAAGCTGTTAACAGACGCGAGAGGGGCCACCAATGATGACGATGGTCCTCAAGGTACTATAGGTACAATACACGGCATTTGAATGAATGAGCCAGTGTCGAACACCCATGGAGTCATTCGATCGGAGGCCAATGATGAAAACCTCGCGTCGAACACGAAGAACCTGCCATTGAGGCATGCAGGCTCCAAGGTACCTAAAGGGAGTCTCTAGGTCACTCCTGGATAATGAGCTGAAGTCGACAGGAAGTGATCTTTATTGAAGTTGGGCCATAGTGTTTCCCACATCATCGACGTGAGACGGGTAGAGACAAGTTTGTTTTGCGTGAAATACCAGAGGGAGGTTATACTCGCAGAGGCCAACTTCTCTTGAACATATCGGCGGCACAATGACGGATTTGGCAGTATTTGGGGGTCAAATGATCAAAGGTCGTAATGAAAGGTCAATGAGTAGATGAATGGCCAAATAGCATAACCCAAAACCATGGAGGCAAAAGTGAAGCGAGATGAGATGTCCCCACCCAGACACGAGTGCAAACAGTGCCATGTTCAAGAGCGACATACTGCCGATGACGACGATTATGGTTCCTTTATTTCCCCCACCATTTCTGGCGAGTACCCCGATTATTTTTGGATGACAAGCTTGACGGGGATAACATATGCTTAGAGAACGTCATTTCGACGGAGCCCGATGTCATTTAGTTTTAACAAGCCTGACAAAGGAAGAACTCAGCGTCTTTTCACGTTTAGAGAGTTTGAAAAGACAGCTGAAAAGGAAACTCCAGGGGGTGCCTTTTCGTAAAGTTGTGTCTCTCGAGCCCGAAAAAGTATAAAACGATGCTCGAAAGAACCACCCGATCATTACGACCGAGGAGTACTTTTCGTAAATAGTGACATCGACCCGAAAAAGTAAAAAAGCGATCGATACCATGTCATTTTAGAACCAATAACAAGCGTGAAACGACAAACACCCGACAATCTTTATTATTTTAAACGGTCAAAAAGAGCTTTAAAACGACCGCCTCTCGTTCCTTTAGACGAGCTGAGAGGGGGCTCGGCAATCTTTTCTCATTTTGTGTCGGAAAAGAGCTTAAAGACGACATTTTCCTTTTGGACCAAGTGTATAGGAATCCACCGCGGCCATGCTGGTTTCGAGGACCTGCACAAGGCAAATACCCGCATAAACCTGTTCGACATGTCGAAAAATCATAACAAATCATGCATTGAGACATAATTAATCACATCTGGATGAGTTCATGGAAAAACTATAGTAAAAACCCACATTTATAAGGAATTTTAACCAAATTGAGAAATTTTACTATAAATAGGAGGTTTGTAAAATCATTTTTACCATTTTACCATTGGAGCTCTGGAGAACGTTGAATTACTACAAAGTTGACGGAGCTGATTCTTCCTCATCCAGACGCTGATTTCCTGACCGTTGATTCCAGGTAGGTTCCTCTTGCCCTACCTTTCATTTTAGTTATGTTTTCATGCAAATCCACCGTGGGATTTGGCCGTTTGGCCAAATTCTTTGCACGTTGGAGCGCTCTCGGTCAGCGCGGATTTCCCTATCGGGTCCGCGCTGATCGGGCTTTCCAACACGCAACTCATTCTGGGTCAGCGCGGAAAACCCGTGTCCTTCCACGCTAACCCAGTTAAAAATGCACAGGGCGGCCATTTCCAGCGCGACTGTTTTAGAAACAGTCGCGCTGGTGCCGTGACATATTAATTTTTTAAATTTAATTGTTATCTTTCATATGCAAGCTTCTAAATGAGTTTTGGGTGACTTTGCAAGGCATTATGGCTTTTACTTGGCAGGAGAGGGACCATGATAAAGAGGATGTTGCCGCTTTCGCTGATGCCGGATGCCGTAATGCAATGCGGGCATGCGGTTTGATGAAATTTTTTCTCACTCCGCGATTGAGAGCTCAGCCGGACTTGCTGGAGCTGTTGATTCGAGCATGGAACCCAGTGGATGGGAAATTCACCATCCGGGGTTGAGACATTGAGTTCGACTCTACTGATATTTACTTTTTGACTGGGTTATCTTGCCGAGGCCCGATGCCCATTCTGGAGGGGCAGCGTCCTAGCGGCGAGACGCTAGATCGGCTGATGGCTCGTGTCTGCCCACAGGCGGTCAAGACATGGAGCGGGAAATGCAGTATCCCGTCGGTGGGTGTCGGTGAGCGTGCCGACATAGTTCTCTGTACCATCCTTTTTCTGGTTACGCGGGCGGCAGGGAGCCTGGCGAACCATGAGGCCTCTAAGGCCAATCTCTTGCTCGCTCTGGATTGCTTACAGCCCACGATCTTTAACAGGGCGGTGGCTGTGACAAACAGCATGAAGAGACAAATGAACAACTGCCGACACGGAGAGTCGAAGCAGTTCGGCTATGGTTCTCTTCTACTCCCACTGATGTTCGAGCGGGTGCCGGCCCTCCGGTTACAGACCATGGTGCTAGACTCACCACGCAATGCGTGGGAGACGAGGGCCACTAAGTGGTCTCGGGTCATGCCTCGCGGAGGTGGTGGACGATCAGTGTCCTGGGGCCTCTGCTTCAGAGGGTGGCTAGAGAGCCAAGTCATCTTCATCGAGGACTAGCCATACGCCGGTATCGACTTCTGTGGCGACCCAGACATGCCGCTGCCTGTGGGAGAGCAGTGGGATGATGAAGGTATGACACTTGATCTTTTTCATTTTCATTTATATGATGTTTTTGTATTTTTCATGTACATGTCTTAATATATGCTCATACTGTGCAGATGTAGGACTTGTGAGACCCCTTGGCCTAGCTCCAGAGGCACGGAGGGCAGACCAGGGTGCTGGCGCCTTGGCTTTGGCTCCTGTGGTAGGTGACCAGGCGGAGACGGTGATCCGCGACCTGGAGGGGTTGCTAGCAGGAGTCCCTGATTATCAGGGGATCGAGGAGGTCCCTTTGGCTGCGCAGATCCATACAGTGGGTGTGGAACCCAGGATGCATCACTTATTGAGGCAGGTGGCACAAGCGGTGGAATGCTACAGAGAGCATAACCCACCACAGTAGTCGCCTAGGTTTTATTTCCACTGTTGTTGTTTTGAGAGACATATGTCTCAGATGTACTGAGAATGTTTGAGACACATACATTTATTTTTGAGCGCCTTAGTGTGCCACACGATATATATATATATACATGGTGTTTTATTGTATCTTATGCTTCTTATGTTTATGAATTTACATGTTTCGCAAATGTCTGTCTAATACATAGTTAGCCAATGCATCAGTTACAGCATTAAGTCTTCTTGGAATGTGATGATAAGTGATGTAATCAAAATCTCTTTCCAATAACTTAACACGTAAATACAACCTTAATATGCGATGGTCTCTGACGGAATATTGTCCATTGAGTTGGTGAACTACAAGCTGTGAATCCAAGTTTACAAGCAACGAGCGGATTCCGAGGTTAATCGCCTTGGCCAATAGTTCAATTACAGGACTATATTCAGCTACATTGTTTGTCGTGCAACCTAGACACACACCTTGAATGTCTACCAACTCACCATGAGGATCGTAGATCACCCATGCCGCAGATGACAGATTGCGAGTGTTGCGGGAAGCACCATCAGCGAAACCAACGTAAGGTGATCCAGACATCTGTGTAGAAGCAAAAGACACAATAAGCAGCGATCACGCTGGCTCACTAAGACAAAAATCAAAACAAACACGGACACACACAAAACATACTGAAAAAGGCATATGCATGTAAAAATAAATAAGAGAGTGCCTGGACTCAGGCGTAATATTTTTTAAGATATAGCCCATTACGGGGCCAGTCCAGGGGATTGCCTTCATAATCGATTAGCTCGTAGGCACCTTTTTGTAGAACTCTTTTTACAATGTAGGGCCCATGCCACATTGGCTCAAGTTTGCCTGCTCCTAGCTTATCACTAGCCTGATCGTAGAGCAGTACCAAGTCACCTTCAACGAAAGAGCAAGGATTAACCGAGTTGTTGAAGTGAGTTTTCACTCGCTTCTTTTGAGCTTCTATAGCAAGGGAGGCTAGACGATGTGTCTCATCTAGTCTTTCCAGGTAAAGAAGCCGCTCTTCTGCGGGGGTAGTCTCGGGAAGTAACTCGACGGCTAACTTTAGCGAAGGAATCTCGCACTCAATTGGAAGGGTTGCCTCCAGCCCATATACTAGCTGAAAAGGGGTGAAGCCGGTGGCATCCTTCACCGAGGTCCGGTAGGACCACAATGCGGAAAACAACATCAAATGTCAATTAGACTTGTGCATGCTGACAGTTCTCTGAAGCGTCGTGACCAAAACTTTGTTCACGGCTTCAACCTGACCGTTGGCCTGAGGATAGTATGGAGATGAACTATCATGCCTAAGTCCAAGTTGGGTTGTTAATTCGACCATCATGTGGTTACGGAAATACTTTTCGTGATCAGTGACAATGGCTTGTGGAACTCCAAACCGAGAGATAACATGGTTGAAAATAAACTGCGCTGCCGTGTGACCATCTTCAGACAATGTGGGCATCGCCTCAGCCCATTTTGTAAAGTAATCGACGACAATGATGATGTAACTGTGCCCCCCGACCGAGCGAGGGTTACATGTCACATAATCGATGCCCCACTTAGCAAAGGGGCCAACGGTCACAACGGGGTGCAGAGGGGCAGCAGGAGCACGCATCTTCCACTGGTATATCTAGCATTCGTGGCATGAACGGACGGTGAGAATGCAGTCCTTAAAGATGGAAGGCCAGAAGTAGCCAGCACGAAGGATTTTTTGTGCGGTAGCGTATCCAGACATGTGACCGCCACAAGCACCGGAGTGGCAGTCATTTAGAACTCTTTCTGCTTCTTCAAAGGTGAGACACTGACGAAGAACTGAATCAACCCCGAGACGGTATAGGGTGTCCCCAACTATGCGGTAAGGCTGAGCTTGGTGACGGATCCGCCGACGAGCATCTTTCGAAGTCTCAGGGCGGAAGGAGGACATCTGTAAATAGACAATTATGTCCCCATACCATGGATCGAGGGTGCTGATCAGGAACAGAGTTTCATCTTGAATCGATTCCTCTATCTGCGAGGAAACAGCGGTGGATGGCAAGGAGCATAGCAGTTCAGCAAAAACCAGCGATTTCTTGGACTTGGCTGCAATAAATTCCAAGTCAAACTCTTGGAGGATCACGATCCACTTTGAGTACTTTCCCCCCAGCAATTGTCGTGAGAGAATATATGTCATGGGGTTACAATCTGAAATCACTGTAGTAGTACGCAACAGAATATAGTGGCGAAAACGTTGGACAGCGCAAACCGCGGCGAGGGCCAACTTCTCGACATATGCATATCGAGTTTCCGTGTCTAATAAGTTGCGACTAAGATAATAGATGACATGCTCGATGCCATGATCGTCATCTTGAACCAAAACCATGCCGATAGTAGTATCAGCAGCAGCCAAATAGAGCGTATAATCACGGTGGTAATTCGGAGGCTGCAACAAAGGGGCGGAGACCAGGAGTGTTTTAAGATGAGCAAATGACTCCTCGACTATGGCATCCCATCGGAATGTGGTGTCACGCTTCAGCAACTGGGTGAATCGCTTTGCCACTTCGGCATAGTTTGGTATAAATCGTTTTAGAAAATTTGCTTTTCCCTGTAGGCTCTGTAATTGCGACAGAGTTGCAGGGGGAGGGAGATTCACGATCGCTTCGACTTTCAGAGGATCTAGACGGATGCCCTCTCGGGAGACGATAAACCCGAGTAGTCGACCTGATTCTACGCAAAAGACACATTTATGTGGATTCAAATGAATATTATAGTGTCTGCAATGAAGAAAAATTTCGTGGAGGTGCGATGGATGGTCTGCACGTTTAGCTGAATGAGCCGGGAGGTCATCCAGATACGGCTGTACGATGTGTCTTATATCATGAAAGGCATACGACATCGCACGCTGAAAAGTAGCACCGGCATTTTTGAGGCCGAAGGGGAGCTTTTTATAAGCAAAGGTGCCCCAGGGACAGATGAAGGCTGTCTTATGTTGATCTGCTGGAGCAATGTTGATCTGGTTGTAACCAGAAAAACCATCCATGAACGAATAAATCTCGCTACCCGCACACTCATCGATGAGTTGATCAATAAATAGAGTGGGGTAGTTGTCCTTTGGACATGCTTGGTTGATATCACGGTAATCAACGTAGACACGAATGGTGCCCTGCTTTTTATCGACAGGGACAATGTTTGAGACCCATTCTGTCAGTAGGATAGGATAGATAAATCCTGCCTTGAGAAGCTTTTCCACCTCTGCCTTGATGGCTGCCGCCTTGCGGGGGTGCACGGGACGCAAACGATGGCAAACAGGTTTGGCCCCGGGATACGTTGGCATCTCGTGCACGACTATAGACAGGTCAATACCACGCATTTCTTCATATGACCATGCAAAAACATCGCGAAATTCGTGAAAAAAAGCAATGTAGACTTGAATCTCCTCCGGAGTGCAAGTCACTCCAATGAAAATATTCTCAACGATCCCTGATTTGACAGAGATGTCGATCGGTCGAGTTTGCGTGATGTTCCCTAGGTTTCCTTTTGACGTTGTATGATAGATTTGAATAGGCGTCTGAAGGGGTTGAGAAGGGAGACATGAGGCAAACCGCGCGAGACACAGTAAAGTTTCCTGGGAGGTCGGGAGAAAGGAAGAACGGTGGTGAAGAGAGAACCACGGTCGTTCGTCCAGAGACATTGTCTCTATAATTGCCTCATCGAAAGGAAATGTTTCCTTCAATGGATCCGAAGAGGTGTATTCTGCTACCCAAGGTGGAAAATCATCCGAGTCAAGCGCCCCACTCGAGATGGTGGGTTCCGCATAAGAAGCCGATGCAGCGACAATTTCGACATAGTTGAGCTTGGCTGGGCTCAATGGCATCTCCTCACCCCAAGGTTCTATCTGGTCGATCGATGGGAGGATCCAGGGGTCAGAACGAACCGAGATCATCGAGATCGAGGCGAAGTTGGGAGGTGGGAGGGAAAAAACACCCATAAGGGTGGGTTCTTTAAAGAGCCCAGCTCCCACATTCTCATAAGACATTGAGGTATGCTCAACGAAGGGTACGTTTCCCTCAGAAGAGGAAGCGAAAAATGAGAGTTGATCAACCGTGACAATTTTCCCTTAATGGGGAAAGCGAATGACACGGAAGAGAGACGAAGCTACAGCACGCATAGCATATGTCCAGCTTCGACCCAGAAGAAGATTATATGCAATACTGGTGTCTACAACTTCAACTTCAACTTCTACGGTCTTCCCTTCTAAGGTAATCGGTAGCCGTTGAAGGATACCATACGGACGAGACTCTCTCCCGTCGAACGCTTCCAAGGTCGTCGAGGACTGACTCAAGGTCGGAGACTGATGGCTTTCCAACATGCAACAGACATGATGTAGGTCGAGGCGCCCTCATTAATAACCGTACGATGGATCGTTTTAGAATTGATGATGACTTGTATAAGGAAAGCTATCTGATGAGGTAGTCGCGGCACATGACTCTCGAGATCAAAAGTGATTAAATCCGAGTCCGATGGGTCTATGCCACCGATGGCTGATAGCAGGGACTTCCTCTAGGGGGGGCAGCTCTAAAGGACTTCTAATGTGGACATGGCAGACGAAGCCTGCGCTAAATCCTCTACGATGCTGTAGTGCTGGGTAGGACGAACATTCGGGTTATAGGAAGACCTCCTGAGTACCCCTTTGGGAGGGGGTCAGATTGTCGTCTCGGTACTCAGCCTCTCAATATGGAGTGGGCCAGAGCTGGACGGAGGAGCACTTGAGGGAACCTCTGGCTCCTTCCCTGCGGACGACGGATAATCCTTAGCTCGAGTAGATACATGGATCGAAATAGTTCTGGCCATGAAGACCTGGGAACCGAAAGGAGAGGAAGAAGAAGGATCAGCTACCATCTGGGTCTGCTGAGAAGGAAATGGTTCTTTCAAAATAGCAGGGATCCCTTGAGCACCTTTCAACAACCGACTAACTTTGGCCTGCCTAGGGCAGTCCTTAGTATAGTGGTCTTCCTCACAAATGAGGCAGGGGTACTTAGGCTTGCGCTTAGCACCCTCCTCACCAAGAGTTTTAGACGGTCCTTGCTTGGATTGATCGGGTTTTTTCTTCCCCTTTCCTTTTTCCTTTTTCTTACCCTTCGAGGCTTTGCCTGTCGTGGAAGACTGAACGACATTCACCTCTGAAGTATTACCAGAAATAACAATGCCCTGGGGAGAGTTCTCGTTGGGTGAACTAGATTTCTGCTTCCCAGAGTTGGATGATTTTTTAGGGGCCTCGGCCACAGAGCCGATGACTCCATCAACAGACGGTTTGGGCAGAGCCTTGGATGTGCCGGGCCTAGGGGCGTCTGGCAATAATCATACAAAGTACCAGACTGAGAATAGACTAAGTCTAAGTAATGAGCGCGCGCGATCGCTTGCTCTTCAGTTACGCATGCCCCCATAGCGATGTCCCTTGCAATCTGGGGGACAAAGGAGGTAGTAAACCGGTCGGTAAGGAGGAAATCAGGTATCCAAAACTTGATTAACCTGTGACGCCTTCTCCATTCATGAATATGATTGGAGATGTGCGTAGCAGTACTCTGTTTAAGAGATGTAAGGAGATGATTCCCCATCTCATACCGAATGGGTAACTGAAAGTGATTCAAAAATGCCATAGCCAACGAATTGAAATCATGGAATGATGCACGAGACAATTCGATATACCATTTTGCTGCCGAACTCGTGAGAGTCATTTGAAAAAGGCGAGGTCGGATCGAATCATCAAGCCATGAATTCGACGAACACCATAAGTGATACGTCATGACATGGGCCTGAGGGTCCTCGCCGGCCTTCCCATCAAATTTGGGACAGTCACTTGGAATTTTAGTTGGAACTGGTGGCCACTGCAGATCATGCAGAATAGTATAATTCGTCAGCTTTGACACATCAAGCAGTTCCAACGTGGCTAGAAATGGTAATTGAGGATTAAACGACATTTGTGGCGGATATGAGGTGGAACCAGAATTCCACCCTGCCCCAGGTTGCCCCCATTGTCCTTGTCCCGATGGACCAGATCCGTAAGGGCCTTGTCCATAAGGGTTTTGTCCGTAGGGGTTGTTCCTGGAACTAGGTTGCTGGTTCTGCCCCCCAGCGCCCCATTGGTTACCATATTGACTAGCAGGTTGTTGATAATTCGGTTGAAGATTACCCTGCGGTTGTTGGTAATTCTGATAAGGGATGTAAGGATTCTGTCCCTGGGGCTGCTGGTATCCGTACTGAGCCTGTGAAACAGGCGGCACTGGATATCCACCAGAATGCATGGGCTGGGATTGATGCCCGCTCGAATATGGAGGCGGGGCCTGAGGCCCACCAGAGTACAGAGGCTGGGATTGGTACCTGCCTGAGTACGAAGGTTGGGATTGGTACCCGCCCGAGTAAGGAGGTTGGGACTGGTACCCACATGAATACAGGGGTCGGGATTGATACCCACCTTGATATGGATGCTGGGATTGGAACCCACCTGAAAGAGGAGGTCGGGA
>APFE031344432.1:68530-92815 GCA_000404065.3 Pinus taeda | reverse complement strand
AAAGCTTTGCCTTGGTGATGCAGAAAGAATTCGAAATCTCTTTGCTTGGAGAACTGACATACTTTCTTGGATTACAAATCCAACAAAATGAAGGCGGGATCTTCTTGTCCCAAACCAAATATCTTAAGAAGATATTGAAGAAATATGGCATGGAAGATGCAAAACCAGTATGTACCCCCATGGTCGCAGGATGCAGCCTCAGTGCAAATGATGAATCAGCAGCAGTACATCAACCAACCTACAGGTCTATGATTGGAAGTCTACTTTATTTGACAGGTACCCAACCAGACATCGTGCATGCAGTGGGAATAGTTGGAAGATTTCAGGCAAATCTAAAGGAAACTCATCTTCAGGTAGTGAAGAGAATTTTCAAATATCTTCAAGGAACTCAAAAATATCTGATCTCACACTTCATTCTTATACAAATGTAGATTGGTATATGCAGATGGCTTATGGTATCCTAGAGATTCAGATCTCACACTTCACGCTTATACAAATGCAGATTGGGCTAGAAGCGTGGATGACAGGAAGAGCACAAGTGGTGGTGCATTCTTTATGGGGTCCAGATTAGTATCTTGGTTCAGCAAGAAACAGAGTTCGATTGCTTTATCTACAGCTGAAGCAGAATATGTGGTTGCTGCATCTTGTTGCACCCAACTTCTATGGATGATGCAGACTTTCCAGGATTTTCAAATCACTTGTACACCACCTATCTCCATCTTATGTGATAATACAAGTGCAATCAGCATTTCAAAGAACCCAATCATGCATTCAAAGACCAAGCACATGCCGATCAGGTATCACTTTCTCCGGGAACAAGTGTTGGAACAAAAGGTTAAATTGGAGTATGTTCCTTCTAAGGAACAAGTAGCTGATATTCTCACCAAACCACTGCCCAGGGAAACTTTTGAATATCTCAGACAGAATCTGGGAGTAGTTGATGTATCATCTTGCTGTTAAATCTTATCTGTTTTAGAGAAAAATGGGTGTACGCGTGTTGGATGAGGATTATCCGCGTACATACGTCGGTTTGTGCAGAGAAAGTCGCGTATATGGAGGCTTGATGGATATCAGAAGGAGCATGCTCTGGTTGAAGATATTCTAATGTGGGTCTGACAGAGACCATCTGGCACAATTTCAGGGGGAGCAGATAATCTTCTAATAATGCATTGTTGGCATTATCTTAGAAGTTTTTGATTCTGGTTCATAGCTGTTGTTGATTTCAGGTGGAACAGAGGCAAAGGGAGAACAAAAGGAAATATTGGTTGCTGATCTGAATGGTGATTGGTAGTTGCTGCTGCTATCAGTTGTTGGTGACTTTCATAAGTCATATATTTCGTCTCTATGTCATATATCTCTTTCTTATATGGTGTCAAGGTCATGTAACGGCCTATATTGGTTTCCCCACTATGCCTGGGATGAAGATGTAATGTATTTGGTCATCATATGTAAATTTCTGATGTATTCCCATTTGGTTGGGTAAATGATCCCCACTTGGCTGGTTGATGAATGTATCTAGTGAGTCTTGTACAATGTATAAATCTTGGTTCTTCTTGAAGAACATTCCTTTTGCAGATCTTGCCTTCAGTCAGGGGGAGCATGGGCAGCTCAGCAGAACAGAGATTTCAGCATGTACTCAGGGGGAGCACAACCCTTTGCCCTTGATGACAAAGGGGGAGAGATCTTGGTGTTGCCATCAAGTCCAAAGGGGGAGATTGTTGGCATTATGGCACAGGTTTGGAGCTATGGCATAGGTGTTGTCCTTGATGGCAACTCTCTTTGGTAACAGATCTCAGTTCAGGCACTCAGAAAGATGAAAAAGACATATACGCAAGTTCATCGAGACAAAGACGCATATACACGCGGATTATTCATTACAAAAGCGCGTATATGTTGGGGATCATACTTTTGGTCCATGGTAGTTAGTTCTTGGGAATTGAACCTATGTTTTCGACCTTGGCGTCTCGTCAGATGTGTTGATCCCTAGTTTTGGGTTCATGGTATTGAAATGTTATGGTTTTGGAAGATGGTATTAAGGAAGGCCTAAGACTATAAAAGAGGAAGGAGATCATGTGGCAAAGGATCATTCGATTATTATTGAATATCTGATAAAGTGCTAGAGCTGGTATATTGGTAATTGGGTTGTGATGCAGATCTGGATCTGAATGAAGGAGGAACCTTAGTGCAAAAGAAGGATAAGATCTATTCATGGGTCATAATCTTTAAGCTTGAATGACAGTATCTTTATATGATTTTGATCTACTAGGTGTGGCGCTTGCTTGATCTATAAGTCTGATTATCTGGGTTAATTAGTGATTGAATATCTGAAAGAGTGAATTATCCTTTATAGATCTATACACAGGCTCAGTGAAGCGAAGATGCATATACACGCAGGTTCAGTGAAGTAATAACGCGTATACGCAGGTTGTTTCATACGCAGCAATGTATGCTCGCATGTTTCAGGATCATAAAGTAGCATATATGTTTTAAACCTTGATCTTGTTGCTTCTGTTCATTGCTGCTATGTTCTGGGTTCTGTTTTGGTGTGTGGTTACTGGTACTGTGTTTTGGGTACAGTTGTCAGAGAAATATCTACTTGATTCAGATCTAATTGGTGAAAATTGATTGGTTGATGGACAAGTTCTTAATGGTTAATTGACGCTCATGGATCCAGTCTGAAAATTTATGAAACATGGTCCCTGGAAGACAGAGAAGGTTGTAGCCTTCTGTCGGCCAACACCTACGTACTAGTATCTTGGCTAGTGCAAGAGCTAAAGGGGGTTGTAGCTCCCTTCCAGGAAAAGTTGGAAAACGAGAGACAGTTGTAGCTCTCTGCAGGTTGCAGCCTATGTACTAGTAAAGGACTGCACCAATACATTGTAAACAAAAGTTTCTAATTAAAGAAAGATAGAGACAAATTGCAGCAGGTGGTTTTTAGCCACATTGGGTTTCCACCTTATATCTTGTGTTCTTTTGTGTGATTGTCTTTCTGCTCCGTTTTACTGTCTCTGGTTACTGGTTATTTGATTCTGCATCACAGATTAACAATCATCATCAGGAAGTTAAATTAAATTAAAAGTTTGCTTTGTATTCGCGGGTTTCCTTCTGAATAGTTGTGTATATACGTGGGTTTAATTAATTGAAGTAGCGTATACATTTTGGTTTTAGAAAGGAATAATTGACCTGATAATACTGATTCACCCCCCCTCTCAGTATTATTTCCAACACAAAAGCCATTCCTCTTAAGGAATAGTAACTTTTGCGTGCCTTTATTTTTCGTGTTATTCCTCTTAAGGAATAGCAGACGTTCCTCTAAAGGAACAACATCTCTGTTTTTTTGTTTTTGATGTTCCTCCTAAGGAACAACAGTCGTTCCTCTTATGGAACAACGCTTTTGTGTCTTTACTTTTTTTGTTGTTCCTCTTAAAGGAACAACACTCTTGCCGATTAGTTTTTGTTGTTCCTCTTAAGGAACAACAGTCGTTGCTCCTAAGGAACAACACTTCTGGCTGATTTCCTTTTGTTGTTCTTTTTAAAAGGAACAACTTTTCCGCCATTTTTTTTTACCTTCTTCCATTTCTTCTAAGGAACAGCAGATTCGACTTGGATTATTTTTTAGGTTGTTCCACCAAAGGATCATCATTTTATTTTGCACTTACTTTATTTGATGTTCTGCTTAAGGAACAACTTCTATTCCTTTTAAAGGAACATCAGTTTTGCATGTATATTTTTCTTTTGTTTGTTGTTCCTCTTAAAGGACCCGCAATTTTGCGAGTAGATGTTTTTGTTGTTCCTCTTAAGGAACAAAAACTGTTCCATCTAAGGAACATCATTTTTTTAGTGCATTTTTTGTTGTTTCTCTTAAGGAACAACATTTTTTTTACGATTTCTTTTGGGAATATTGTTTCACTCTTCATGATCCTTTCAAGGAAAAGATATAAATTCATGCAAGAATACAAAAATTAGAGATTGCTGAAATCAACAAATCAAAAAAAAATTGTAATCTTTAAAGAAATTGCTTTGTATTGATAAGAGAAAAGAGGAAACGACACAACTATCTATATTACTTTGCTGTCTTTATTTTCACTAAGACTAATTTGATTGGTTTTTTTTATCATGTTGGTTCTTCCCCCACTCTTCATAATTCTCTTTGATTATTCTTTCTAAATAAGAATAAGGGAATATTTTCCTCTATTGAGATGTTCAGACTTATTCCACCATCCCTACTCTTAAGGAGTGTTGAGCCATCCTCTATGTATAAATAGGAAGTGCTATAACAAAGAAAAGGAAAGAAAAAAAAATATCTATATGATTACTAACAATTCTATGATCTGTCAGATCAAAAATAGGGGGTCTCATCAAGAGCCAGCCTACCATGATCATAAGGAAGCAGTGAAGTGGCATTCTCACTATGGCCACCACACTAGGGATATGATCCAAGAGGCACATCAGAAAAATAAAAAGTCCTTGGAACAGGAGGTCTCATCACGAGCCGACCTGCCCACATTTCACTCCTTCCTGGTGAATGGCATTGTGATTCATCTGGTTACCAAGCCAACACAATGACCTCCATCCTGACAGCATAAAACACTTTCCTAGGCATACATAAAGGATTATGGTTCCAAGGGTAAAAAGCAACTTTGTCTAGGTTATAAACACTCGTGGGCAACAAAGCTCTGCTGATGGTATTGGAGCCATATTTCTTACACATCAATAGTCATTATAAACCCTTTTCTTATATATTTATCTTGATTTCAAATGATATTATGTTTTAAAACCCTTTCAAACCTCTTACACATGAACTATTGTTTGAAAATCAATCATAATGGTTAAAGTGGATAACGACCGCATAGGAATTTTTACATATGACAGCTATCCTCTTCCCTATTTTTTGCATCATTTCATAGCATTTCCATATATATTCACAATTTTCATCATAAGCCTCGATTTCAGTAATTCGCTACTTTTTGCAATCATGTCATGGATCTATATGTCGTTCTTCTTTTTTATTGTACAATCGTTGTCCAGTACGCTACTCCTCCATTTTCCGGTCGAGGACAACCTATTATATTTTAGGGGGGCATGGTGACCTCCAAAATACACCAGAATACGTGTCAATTCCTTATTTGGAGGTACTATGACCTCATCAAATCTCAAAAATAGCAACTTTAATGGTATTGATATTTTCTGATATGCACAGTTTGGTGTTCCATTGTCATTTCTGTGTATTGCTGTGTAGAACTAATAGTGTGCAAAGCTTAGACAAAATGGGAGGTCGATCAGTACGCAGTGAACCACAAGTTCTAACAGTTTCTAATGCTGCAAGAGATATTCTATAGAAATCAGGATAGATTGCCTACCTTACCCGACTACAGCAGTCCCATGAAATGGTGGCCATTAAATTTTTGCAAAATTTGCATGAAGATCGTTCCATGGTAAGGGGAAAGAAAATAACAGTAACAGATGCGGTAATTGTTGAAGTATCTGGACTACCAGCTGTTGGACCAATATGGACCTAGAAAAAAGTGAGACTTCAAGACACCATAGCTATCTTTCGGGATGAAGAACGAAACCTTATTGTCAAAGGAAAAGGAGTCCTGCCTGAAACCCTGGGAGAACCATGGGCAGAATTAGCCAGAATAGTGCAAAGCTACATCACATGCAATGGGAGAAAGAATGTGATAAGACCACGCCATCTCAAATTATTAGCAGTATTAAGACAAAAATGTGTTGTAAATTTGCCTACATAATTACAATTTTAATTGCATGACGTTGCTCGGAGCATAAGGAAATCACGTCATAAAGAAATGTTCGTAAGTCATCATGGTTTAATTCGATTAATAGTCAGTTATAGTCTTGCTCAGTAGCAGATTAGTTGCGAAGAATTGGTACTTTTCAATAGACGGGGGATTGGCCTTACCAACCCCGAAAATAAAAAGAACCACCAGCACATCAACTAGACCAGAGAAATGTAGACAACCCTCCAGATTGAGGAAAGGCACGAGAATGTTGGGAAATATCTAAGGTAACAGTAGCCAACCCTTAGAAATAGAGGGCTCCGAGGATGAGCAACCCCCACAACTCGAAGGAGGGGAAAACGTGGAAGAAGAATTGGAAGAAGAATTGGAAGAGGAATTGGAGGAAGAAACTGAGTGCTCTGGTGCAAGTCCACTACAAATTCCATTGCAAGAAGACAAATTGGCCCAAATTTTGGCCCATATGGGTGAGTATATTCAACCCCAGAGCCCGTTCAACCTCAATGTTGAGGCAAGACAATCAGAGGAACACTCTCCTGACAATAAGAGTGCATTCGAGGAGATGAATGACGAGGAAGAAGAAGAAGCACAATCATAGGAAAGCTCTACTCATAGCAAGAGTGCATCTAAGGAAATGAATGACGAGGAAGAAGAAGTAGCAGAAGTCACTCGGGAAGTGGCAGATCAAACCAGGGTTACCTCCCCTGAAGGACCTAATCAAGATGACGAGAACACTAAAGAAGTGTTCCAAACAGAAAATTTGGAAACAAGCCAAGGCGAGAGCACAGTCCTTGAAGAACGAAACCCAGTTGAGCAGCGAAGTCTAGTCAAGGAAATAGATGTTCCTCCCAGGAAAAAGAAGAAGAAGATGAATGAAATCAAGAGGCCGTGAAAGGAACAATAAATGCTACTAAATGTAATAAAACAACTCAAATAGTAGATAAGGACCCTAAAAATGGGGAAGATATTAAAAATAACCCCAAGAATAAGAGATGCAGCCACCCGAACGAAACCCCATAAAGTAAAGGCCACGGGGACTCAAGCTAAGCCCATATCCCTTTAGGACAGCAAGGGACAACATGCGGTTGTTACAGATGCAACGACCCAAATAGAAGATACACCAATCTGTGAGAAGGACATCTAGATAGATGCACTATCCTCTAGCATCATGACCAATTAGACAGCTTATGATAAAGAGACACGGACTGTAGGAACCAGATGTCGCAATAAGAACATCCATGTAGATCTTCAACCCAAAAGTGTTTTGGCGAACAATGACCCTAGGGTAGTAAAACTCCAAGAGGAGCTGACACAGGCTCAGCAGACTATAGAAAAGCTCGAAGAAGAAACTGTTCCTAAGAAGAAATACGAAGAGCTACAGCAACAATTAAAGAACATCAATGCATCAGAGAGCGAGGCCTTCGATAAATGTCGGAGGGCAGAGGAAAAAGTTGAAAAGGTAACAAATAGACTAAACATAGTCAGGAGTCAAGTGGATATTCTCTATTCTCTATATACACATGTCCTAGCATGTAGGGCCCCTACCAAGAATTTTTCTTTGTTTTTATTAGAAAGATATTTGCAATTAGAAATTAAAGTTGTTAAGGTAGGAAAGCCTATAGAATTAAAAATTGTGGACGATTTTATAAATTGTTGTAAACATTATGGAGTCAAAGTTCAGTGTTTACTCTGTGAATTTTATTTGCTTGATTTTATCTTGGAAGAGGAAATGGAGAAGAATCTCAGTCCTTTTGTGGGAGATATCCAGTTTCAAGCATTCATTTCGTTTTCTGCCAACCAGTTAAAGTGGCTCAAGGCCCATAACACCTTTCAGACACAAGAAAATGGGTTAGACCTTTGGGTTAGGGGTGAACTGAAAAACCCATTACAACTATGAACTAATCATAAAAGCCTAATGAGAAAGGAGGGTGTGATCCAAACATTGGGACCCATCCACAAGAACATTGTCCAGCAAGGGGTAGAATATTTCATGTCCATCAAACACCATGCTGTAGTAGTAGCTAAACTATGATGGAAGACCTCCAATAGGAATATTCAGGACAGACAACCATTCAATTACAAAAATTCTAAGTTAGCTGCCGACCACCTGGTCACATATGGCAACCTCATCTTGAGGGAAGGACCATATTGGCTAGGTTGTACATTTCAAAGCCCTATTATCTGGTATCCTACAGTAGAATATAAGGCCATCTATGAATTACCTGAAGGGAAGAGACGATGCATTTTTGACGTTTTAGCTACAGATCATGGTTTTACGCCACTTCATGAAAGTCCCTCTCCAGCCTATTCCCTAACTGCCTTGCATGTAAATTACATGGTTTTCATGAGGGCATGAAAAAGGGTAAGCAGGGGGGTGTGTTGAGTAATGGAAAAGGTATGTATTTGCCCTTTATTTCTTTATCTTTTCCTTTGAATCATAACTCCTTTACATTCTAAAATGGTAATATGTTAAAGAATTATGGTAGAATTAAGGAGATTTGTGATTGATACAAAATAACTGATTATTGTCTTTTTCTATACAGAAAATGAAGGAAATGGAAAACCACTATTCGGGAGTAAAAGACAAAGCAGAAGAAACTATTTTCCCTTCCCCAGGAAGCCTTATCCAGAAAAGGATATCGAGATCGAAGCACATAGTCCAGGAGAAGAAAGGGAAAGCGTAACATTAGCACAAGAAGACAAAACGATAAACTAGAGATCAAAGATAGAGCGAATCCCTTAGGATCCTTTGATCCTGAGGGATCACTGCTTCAAAACTTATTTGTACTCTTGATATATCCGCCTGGCCATTATAAAAAGGGACAGCGCTTGTAGCCCAGGGGGCGTGGATTATCATATTGCAGAACTTATTGCGGTATTACTAGTTTGATCATTAACTCTCGATCATTAAAACAGAGTATGATTTCCTGTAAACATCTTTACATGATCAATATATAAGTCGGTTTCTGTTCCATTCCTTTGTATGGAAGTAGCCTAGTGGTGCTTCACTAATGGCTAAGGGCCCGACCTTGGTGGATCCACTTGCTATTTGTATCATTACTTTATAATTTCAGTCGTGTGATGGTTTGATTTACTTTTTGTTACCTTGAATCACATTTCTTTATAGTTTCCTGTATTTACAGTTTATTGTTCTAACATTTTATGGAATCGCTTTATTTCATAAGCTGTGATTGAATCGCAATTTTGTTCCTTTCCATCATAATGAGATTACTATTCTTAACAATTTACATTGTTATTCATTATAGTCATAAAGCCTCGCTATTCATTATAGATTGCCATTCCTTTCCATTAAAATAGGTTTGTTGTTCATTTCCATTAAAATAGCTGTGTTTTTCATTTTAACTAAGATAGCTTTGTTGTTCATTTTGATTAAGATAGCTTTGCTGTTCATTTCTTTCCTTCTAGTATTTGGTTACGTTTCTTGAGTGTTATTCCAGTGTGCATATTTTCCATTTTATTTAGTAGCATTATTGAGTTAATTCAGTTTCCATTTCTAGATTAATTGCTTTAGTGTGGAGTGTAATATCAACAACTGTAAAGGACATTGCCTATCGTTGTCTAAGTTCTTAGATTGGGGATCTTGTTTATATCTGATTTCATTTATATCAGTTGACAGAGGAAAGAGTTATCACTACTGCACCCTTGACTGATAAATTGTTTTAGTTTTCTGAGTGAATGATTTAAGTTCCAGAGCATTAAGTTCCTTTTGATTGCAATTAGATTTCATTTCAAGCATTCGTTTACTCTTGTATTTAGCACTGTACTGCAAATTGGAAAACATTACTCTTGAAACAAATTGCCCGCCTCAGAATGAGTACACTCTTGAAATAAAAAATCGTACCTAGATTGATAAATAATGTAGGATAAATAGGAGTTAAAAAGACACCTCTTTATACCCCAACAATCTCGTCAATGTTTGTGGGACCATCACCGTCAACATTTCTCACGCTAGAACGATGGCCAAATGAAAAGTTGAGTCCTTGAAGTCTATTTTGAAAATTTTCACTCATTTAATGACTTCTTCCACAATCATAATCCCATCATTTTTTTCTAGAGATATAAATCTATAAGTTACAATGAGCATTGTAGATGACCTTTCAACCCTTAAATTCGATGACAAAGTGTGACAACCTAGCTTGAGCATACTGTTCACTTTCTTGAATTCTACAAAGAGCATAACATTGACTCTAAGGATGGTGCATGTAGGTTATTCATCCTCATGTTAAAAGGGTGTGTAAGGAAGTGGTGTCACACATTGTATAATGGCTCCATACACACTTTCGAGAATATTTTCACATAACTATATCTCACTTTTGACGTGTTCGATCGTAAACATCTAGGAAAGAAAATTTTAGAATTGCGAAAACCACTTGATGAATCATTGCATCTTTTTCAGCTTCGTTTTATGCATTTGTGTTTTAAATATCCAAAAGATGATGTTGATTGGAAGTTCTTGATAGGAAGATTTCAATATCTTGTTCACATTTCTGAAAATCTACATGAGCTAGAATCGTTTGAGCCACTCCAAACATACCTCAGTGTCATAGCTTCTAAATCTATGATGAAAAAGGTTGTTGTTCCAAGTGACCATTCATCCTCCACTCATCAAACAACTCAAGTTCCGTAGGCAAAGGTAGGATAAGTTCAAAATTAATTTTTTGATCTAACACCATCTTTTCCAACCTCACATACTCAGAATTGTAGCAGAGGTGTGGACTATCAATCTGATGATTGTGATCAAGTGTTATCTTCTCATCCTCCATCATTTAGTCCTTCTGGTCCTCTAGATTATGATGTGTTGTGTTTACCTGTTTCAAATATCTCTTGTGATGTTCACGATGATTAAGTGTTAGATGGAGTTCGTGTTGAGAAGCCAACTTGCGATATCATTAATGATGATTATGTTGGGGAGCCCACAACTAAACAAAATTATGCAATGAAGGATGATTCCCTTCCTTCTGAACCTATCCTTCATCATTATTACATTTCCCACATTCTCTCATTTATGTTGAATCTTGTGAAAATTAAGTTCCTAATGATATTACTACCTCTGATCATTCAGAAAACACATGGGATGTGATTTTTTCATCTAGATGTGGAGAGGATTAATATTCTACTCTTTATCTTCCTAATATCTCATCTTATCTTTCTAAAAACTTAGTCGGTAAAATTTATCTATTTTTGTCTTCCCCTCTTTGCAATTCATCATATCATGAGGATGCCTTTGTTTATGATCTTCTGATTTCTCATCGTGGTTTTCACAACCTCTTCATTATTCATTTGGTCATGATTCTGATTTTCCCACTGCTAAACTTTCTGAGCCACTGATCCTTGATGATTTAACTTCTCATGTGTTGGAACTTCCACAAGTTGTCGAGGCACTTCATCCCAAGATGATGGTTATTTCTTGTTCTCGTAGTCTTGAGTTCAGTTCCACTTCTGATCACAATAGTGTTGAATCTTCTAAGGCTCCTCATCACTCTGTCCTTGGAGGAGTTGTGCGTGGCGAGCACTGTTGTAAAACAAAAAAAATATTCTTTATTCATGTTCACACGCCTTCGTAATTTCAATGTTTGTGCTTATACGTTTGTAACTCACAGTGTGTTGAAACACCATTATATAATCACATAATGTCTTTCATGTGCTTTTCATTGTTACTTTTTTGTGTGTATATTCGAACTTCGAACGTTTTTTTTTTAATTTTCCTATATTTCTTGTTTACTTATTTTCTTGTATGTATTTCTTGACATGCATCCCCTCACCCACATAGGCTAGCCAATGCACTAGTGGTTGCATTGGATGTATCATTTCATGTAAGTTTGGCCTATGCTTTGTTTAGGTTACGAGTAGGAGTAGTTTTTCTTTTCTTTGTTTTTTTCCTTTGATTTACTTTACTTTGTTTTCTTTTCACTCCACTTCTTTCCTTTTGTTCTCTTCTTTTAATTCATAGGTTATCTTGTGCATGAGACAAGGTTTAGCTTTTCAAATAAACTCGGTGAAATCCAAGAAGAACTTGTACTATTATCAATGCATGGTTATCTTTCTATTCACTGTCTTTATGTGAATATTGCAATTATTTTAGTCGATGATACTCTGAGGGAAAATATTTTCCTTTCAGAGAGAGTCATCATGAAATCACGATGCTTTCACTTTTAACTAGTACCACCTACTCTAATTGGTTTTCTATTTTCAATTAGCCTTTGTAAACTAAGTCAATTAGAGCAAGGAGAGCTAGAAAACCTAACAAGTATCTCACAGGTATATATAAATATCATTCTATATGTTATGTTCCTATACCAATAGGTGTAATGATGATGATGATGATGATGATTAACGTCCACTGAGACCAAATTGGTCTATCCGACCTATAATTTTCTTAGTTTTTAATTTTCTGGCTCCTCGTCTGTCTTGTCAAGATTGGTGTTGTAGCTTTCTTTTTTTTCTCTACAGTCTTCCAACTTCCTTTATCTTGCATCTCCTTCATATCTTATAGTTCTTGGGACATTGGTGTCTTAGCTTCGTGATCTATTTTGTTCATCCTTTTGAAGATAGTCGGAGAAGAAGTTTGGTCTAGGAGATCTTCTTTGCTGTTAAATGAAGATTAATTTTGTGCGGTATTCGAATCTTCATAACTATTGATGCTTGAGGTGTTGCCAAGTTCACTTTTTGTTGTTGGGAGGGGCTTTCCCCATACTTGTCTTGAGAGTTGTTTCTTTCTTGCCTGATTTCTTGTGATTCAGAGTTTTCTCGAGAGTATTCTTCTTTGATGACAGTGTAGTGTTCTTTTCGTGCTCCTTCCCACCATGTAGATCTATGGTGAATTTTTCTAGCAGAATTTTTCTAGGAGGCTTTTGGGAAATTTTTGGCTAGATGCCCTGTCTCAAAACAAGATCGACATCTGAAGAGGACACTTTCATAATCGAGCTTCAGGTTCCACACATAGTCTTTACTTGTTAGGTGTATTTCAGCTAGGAATCTAGTGCTGAAGTCCATTTCCACACAGATGCATGCGTAGGTGGTTCTGAAATATTCCTTTGTTTTTGGGCACCTGCAGTAAAATTTCCGAATTGCATTTCCAATGGCTTTTAGCGAGGAGGAATTCCAGAGATGCAAGGGTAGGTTTGGCAATCTCACCCAAATTGGTGTTGAGGTTATCACTGTTGTTGAGGGATCGAATCATGGGTTCCATGGCTTTATGAATAGGCCTAAGTTTTCCCAAAACCAAAGTCCGGAATCTAGAATACATTGTCTGCTTTTAGGGTTTTCAAAATCTACTATAAAGAAACCCGTAACACAGTGGTAGATATTAATTGCATCAGAAATGACAGGCTTCCATATCTCCGAGATCCAGCCGTGGAGAGCTGTCAGCGACGACCAAAAACCATTGAATCCGTAGATTAGGGTAGTTTCAGAAAACTTCAAAGCCTCGTCAAGTGAGGCCTGGTCCACCTAGACAATGGGAGCTGGGACTTCATTGACGATATAGGCAGGAACTTGCCTCCCAGAGCTAGATGGATCTGAGGCGGGAACTATTTTCGTGAAGCTGGGAGCCATATGAAGAATGCTCTCTTGCTAAGTATAAAAATGTTTCTGAAGAATTTTACAAAAGGGAGCCACACATGCCATTCAAATCTGTGTCTCAGATAGATCGTCATTGTTTCAAGTCCTGCTAACGGTTCTATTGCCCGCGATCGCTGGAAGTTGCATGAATTCGAACTCACGTATTTGCAGAAGAAACCCTCTGGACGCAAAAGAAACAGAAGGGCTGCAGAAGAAATCCTCTCGCTGTAGATTACTCACACTGGCCGGAGAATATCGCACTCTTTCTAGCCGCAGAAGGGTCGTAGAAGATCACACTCTTTCTGGTCACAAAGGTTCTCTAAAAGTGTGACGATATGATTTCTGGCTACAGAAGTTTTCTGAAAGGGCCGCAGAAGATCGCCCTAAATCTGTTTAGGGCATGATTAACTTGGTTTAGCTCTGAAATATTTACATGCCTTTGCTTGTTCCAAATGTTTTTCATATTCAAAATCAAAAAATTAAAATATGTAAAGAGGGTATGTCCTAGAAAAATAATAAAAGGACAAAAAGAATGAAAAGGTCAGAAAAAAATAAAAAATGAACCCCAAGAAAAATGAAAAGACCCTGAAAGTGTGCAAGTCAAAATGCCACTACTATTTCACCTTTTGTATAAATCATTGTGTGCAACTTGTTACTTATGCCACAATCCATGGTAACCAAACAGTTTAATCTTGGTTATTCCATGTTTTCAATTTCATGCTTAGAGATAGAGAATAAAATCTGGCCAAACTGTTTAATCTTGGCAGATAAGTAGATAGGTAGAGTGAGTAAAAGGAGCTCAATAGTTTAAACATGAGCCCTTGGATGTAATAAGGATAGAATTAATTAGAATACCATTGTAAAAGAAAAGAAAAGGTTTTGATAAGGGTTTGCCAGTTTAAGTGCATCCTAATAAAAGAAGAAAAAATGGTAGGATAAGTAGGTAGGGTAAGTAGATGAATGGTTGCAGAATTATGTATGATGAATGATTATCTAGATATCAAGTCATATACTTTCATCATCAAAAGCACTTAAAGTTATGGATGACAATGAAGACATTTACATCATGGACAAAAGTCAAACTAATTAACCTCGTCACTCATTTTTCCGTATTTTTTACTAATTTCCCATAAGTACTAAAGGCACCAACAACTTGAAAGTTAAAGGGGCTTAGAACATTTCTCTGACTTCTAGAGGGACTGGACCCTTGGCCAAATAACTTGTAGGCCTAAGTGCTAAAGCCTCTTCATCAAAACTCACCCCCTTCATAATTCATTCATTCCCTTCAAATCCATTTCCTGAAGTAAAATCACTTTTTCTACTTAGGAAAAATAAAAGGTTCTTTATAAAAACCCCCCAAACACATTTTAGCCGAAGTCATAATGTTGGATGATGAATTTATATTCAGAAACATTTACTTAGTGCATTTTCTTCTTCCATGGTCATATTAACTCTTAATTATTATTATTTATTTAACTACCGAAAGAAATTACCCTCTCCCGTATTATTAATAAAAAATCCCATAATAAATAAATATCAATGGTTTGAAAAATAAACCATAAAAAAGTTAATTCAGTCGAATTTAATCCTACGACAGGTCACTTCTTGTCGACATCAGTTCATTATCCAAGAAGATGACTTAGAAACAACCCTTTTAGTACTTTAAAGCTTGCATGCCTCAATGGCAAGTTTCTCACTTCCGGTTATAGGTTTACATCAATGGACATCGACTAAAGGATTTTATGTGGTGTTCGACATCAGATCAGATACTCACACCACGTGAATTGTTCTGTAGTACCTTGAGGGTCATTATCATTATTTGGGATTCATCTCGCGCCTATTAACAACTTACATTATTGGCTGGTAATTAGGCGATGTCTTTCCATGTTCGACTTCAGAACATCTTTTCACATGGGTCGACTTGTACATCAGTCGAAGACTAAACAAGTTTGAAGACCCTGGATCTAGTTTCATCCATCTCAGCTGCGATATATTCAAGAAAATAAAGACATCAATTGTACAGAGAAGCTGCACAGATAGTCATCTAAGCTAGGGAAGATGACTCTGCATGCAAAGAATCACCAGTCTACAATAGCGGACGATTGTCTGTCCTATGTACATCAAAATGAATTTATAAAGCTGAGCATGGGAATGCCCGCCTCAACTAGATCATGAAAATAATATGATGATGATGTACTGTGTTGTATCTTATACAGGTAACATTCCAGTTCAAATACCTCAGATCCTCATGATAAAGCATTTCACCTGACATCAAAAGATTTACGACCTCATGCTTTAGGGGGCAACTGTTATAGATATATTTGGGCACTGCAACTCGAAACTCATATGTCCATAAACCAAGGGCTCTTTAGCCCCTAAAAGTGTTGTTTCAGACCCTAAAGGATCATGGTAAAATTATTACATAATTTCCCAAAAGTTCCACCTGAAAAACCACTCCGAACTGGCCAAAACTGGACCATACTGACTGCTCCATGGTCAAGGTGTGATGCATACTGGCTGCTACACTAGCTAGGTGTGATGCAAAATTAAAAGGCCTTCTATAGGGTGCGATGAGCGAGAATGGACAAATCGCAAAGACAGTTTGCTAAGCGGAAGCTCATCGAATTTTCCAGAAACTTCTCCCATGACACTTGCCTCTCTGAATTTTCCCCGGGATGAGTAAGAGATCAATGAAATCTCCAAGTGGAACCAAGAACTATCAGTGGAATGACACTAATAAGAAACCCAGATTTGACTCACACCCTTGCAAGACATCTATAAATGGATCACTCATCTAAGAGATATGGAGGATGGAATTTTGTAATTTGTAAGGAAGTGTTGTTGGTTTATCTATGAGAAGAGACATTGTATTGTTGGGGGATCTTACTTTTCATGAGGTGAAGAGGGCTTTGATGCTAGGAGGATGATGCTGGATCAGACAGCTGGGTTGTAATCCTCTCTTCTACTATTAATAAAGTTCTTTGAGTTTTTCTCCATATAATCGTGTATTTGTGTATCTTGTTATTTGTGAATGCAATTGTATGGTCAATGCATTTCTGATTCTGCATTGTTTATGATATTATAGATCGAGATTCTTTGATGGTGTTCTGTTACTTTGACTCTACAAGTATTCTCTAAAGTGGGGCAAGTAGGAGAGGAGTGGCAAACTCTATCAAGGGAGAGAGAAATCAAGCAAGGAGACAAGCGGAAGATCCAAGTTAGTCCCCCTTTCTTCTCTCTTATCTGTCATACATAAAGGAAATCGCAAATTCCTTTGATTGTTTGTTTCTAAGATAGCTACTCGTCTTAGTGGGACTAGCAAATCGAAAAGACACTACTTTTCTTAGAAACAAAATGGCGACTCCACTGGGGAGCGAATAGTTTGTTTGTTTGTTATTTTTTTTTCTTTATAAACTACAGACGGAACCTGAAGTTAGCCAGATAGCCTTTGAACCGCCTTTGCTATGCAATTGCGAAGTAGATGAATGTTGCTTCAATCAATCTCCGGGTTGGTTTATGAACTGAACATCTGACTTACAAGCATTCTAAGTGCCCTCGTGGTAGCTCAATAACCTCTTGAGATCATACCCCTATACTTTACTTTTACTCTCCATCATAGCTTAGCCTAAATGACAGAACTTAGCTGCAAATTTTGAGCAAAAACCCAACTCAGTTTCGCTCCCTGACCCATCACAGTCTTTGTAACTGGAAGCCTTTATGCATCGCACCTCCCGTGTGTTGCAGGTGAGTTGCATCCCTGTTTCCCTGAAGGACAGGTGCGATGACCGAGTGATACTGTTTCTCTCTCTGAAATTTGGTTTTTCCTCCTTGTTTTCATCTATATTCAGTAGTTTTGCTGCTCATGATCAATATCTCATTGCTGAAGCCTCTTTCCTTTACATATTTTAGCCTCCATTGATTATGATATTTAATTTTTTTATTATGTATTTTTCAATCATTTACAGTCCCCCTTTGTTGAAAGTAGCTTAATCGAACTGTTGTTTTTTACGAAAAAGGTGTCGTAGCTGTAATTTTGAGTCAAAAAGAAGAGTGTCGTAAATTCTTCCTCCTCTAGATACTCGATTTTACTTTTGTCATTGTATTTGATTTGAATTGTTAATATTTGAAGTGTCAAAAGAAGCTTTCTATTTGAAATCGAAAAGTGTCGTTTTAGTCTTCCTTTCATTTTTTGAAAAGAAATTGTCGAAATGTCACTTTGAAGAAAATATTTCAGATCTATACTTAGTTTTCCTTTTTGGCATTCTCACATTAAGGAAATGAAAAACAAATACATGCATTTGCATTTTCAGCTAGAGTGTGTGTGAAAATGATTTAGGAAAAGTGCATTTAGTGTGTGCTCTTTGCTCTATGTTGAAAGAATCGTAATCTTCTTTCCTTAGTAGCTAGGATTTTTATTGCTAAAAGAAAATAAATGATTGTTTATCATTTTAGATTGCATATTTAGGAATTTTATATCTATATTACGTGGTGAACCTTGAAAGACAAAATTCTAAGAAAGATCAAATCTAAAACAAATCTCAATGAACATAAAAACGCTTTGGAACCTAGCGCAACACATCTAGAAGTCTAGGCTAGAGACATGTTCTGGCGTCGTAAAACCTAGTAACTATCGTTTTCATCGAAGGTTGGGTGATTCCTCCTCTTTGATACAACAAGTGCTAGTACGAACTTGTGCTCCCCATACCATTGAGTATATATTCGGAGACCATAATAGGCTGATATCCTTTATCCATAGGAAGTTGTGTCTTCCGGCCTATCGATTGCAATGGACTGAACACAACATTCGGGAAGATTGACTACCGTACATAAGTCCTTGGTAATTTCTCTTTAGTTTATCACCAAGGTGTATTTTGCAGTTTTGTGATTGGTTTGGTAATCGATCTGTCTAGATTTCTAGAGTAGTCACTTTCATTCCTTTTCGACTCCTTAAAAGAAAAGGTCCATCTGAGCAGTTGTCACTTCACGCTCGTTAAAAGTCGAAGGCGACTAGAGTCATCTTTAGCTTTTTCTTGACTCTTAAAAATTGAAAAAGCAAAGTTGTGTCAAAGCGTCATTAAAATTTATTTAAATCGGAATAACATCCCTATTCCTTCGTTGATCTTAGGTTGAGATAATGGAGTCCACCAATCAAGGAACCCCTCTTGGGGGGAATCCTAGTCCTTTCTCTTCTTGGGGAGATATTGGTGCTCCGTATATGGCTACATTGTCCCTTCCAGGAATCACAATCGGCCTGTCGATATGGCTATTCTCAACCTCTGTCATTCAAAATACTGTGATTACTCAATAATTGAATTAGCAACCAGATGATACTGAAGTTGTCCCTTCACCTTCCACTTCACTTGTTTCTCCCTCCCCTTCTTCCTCTTCGCTTGGTGAAACTAGTGATACTAAAAACCAAGTAGCTGAGAAGAAGAAGAAAGGGAAGGAAAAGAAGAAGAAGAAGTCAGAGAAGCAAGGGGGCAACCATGCATCATCCGGTGAAAATCCACACACCAAAATTTCCAAACACAGATATCCATGCATAATTTGCAAGGGAGACCACCTTCATTGAGATTTTCCTTGCATTCCGTGGATCTTGAGAGAATGGTCTCCCCGTTTTCACCATCCGGTGTCATCAACCTCTGGCAATCAGGTTGACAGCACACCATCAACTAGTGAAAATGATGTCAATGGAAATAAAGGAAAGGTCAGATTACCATGTAGGTTATGTGAAGATAATCATGCTCTTCACCATTGTCCTTTTTTGGATGAAGCCAAAAGTGTCTTGGATAACTGTCCTGCTTCACTGAAGCGACTTCCACCTGGATACAAGAAACTCTCACCAAGTCCGTCGCTAGTTGAAAACCTGACTGGCATAACTCAATTGTCGGTCGAAATTCCTATCGTTGAAATTGAACCTTCTGAGTCCATGATGGACCAAAGTCAACAAGTCGAGATGGCAGTCGACCTAGTATTTCCTTCAGAAAATCCACCTTCAGATGATATAATTTCCAAGGAGAATGAGAACAACACCGTTCAAATTCTTTTTGTCGATACAGAGTCTGATAAACTTGGAGGTAATCCACCCGTTCCTTTACAACAGGAGGAAAACCCCCCAGTTCATGAGGATCATCCCGTCGTTTATCCGGTACCTCCTCCGAGCAATCTAGTCATTTCCTTTGATTGGAATCAACTAGCAAGACCCCGCCTGCCATCTAATGTACCATTCTAGATCATAGTGCAAGTTTATAGAATGATCGTGTTTGGCACTATCATAGATGAAGGGGCTTCAGTGAGAATCCTTTCCTCAACTGCTTGGAAAGCGCTTGGTTCGCCATCGCTTCTTATTGAGACACAAAACTTGTCAGAATTTAACAAAGGAACTAGTCGACCGTTAGGGATCCTTCCAAAGTTGCTGATAACTTTGAAAGGGAAAACCATTCACTTGAACATGATGGTAGTCCAAGGGCCATTAAATTACAATTTACTCCTTGGGTGCGACTATGTTTATAGCATGGAAGCTATTGTTTCCACACTCTTTTGAGTGATGTGTTTCCCGCATGAAGGCCAAATGGTACAGCTTATCGACCAGCTTTCATTTCTCGGTTCAAACAGAGCTATGATTCAAACATCATCCCTTAATGTTCTCTTTGCATCAAGAATGTCTCTTCAACCTTCATTTCATCCACCTAATTACCGCGAGTAGTCCGGTGAATGAAACGAAGCTTAGGGGGCATGCACCCTAGTCTGCCTCGGTAGGCGAACCCAGCGGAAAAGATAGGTTTCCCAACAGGTTATGTGATTGGAAGCTCACACCATTCACCTTCGTCTATTTCGATGGACAAAGCCAAGGAAGCTGTTTTTGTCTACCACTGACAGAAACAATCCTGCCTAACCACAGGGACTTCCATATGGTGACCTGGAAACTCTCCTTTTCATAATACCTAGGGGCATGCAAACCTTTGTATGCAAGTGAAAAACGACCAATTTCATTTTTTAGCTTTTAGCGTTTTTAGGTTTTTAGCATTTTAGTTTTAACTTCTTAGGTTAGGCAGTTGGTCCGGAAACGTCTGCACACCAGACGGATCAAAGGAAGGGTTTTGCCTCGATAGAGGACAAAACCATCCTACCTAACCTCAGTAGTTCCTTAGATTTATTGTAGTTAGCTTTGTAGTTTGGTCATTTCTAGCTTACATAAAAAGGAAATGAGCACATGTTATCATAGAATTCAAGCTCTCTAAAAAATAAACATACCAATGAGAGACATCTTTAAACTACTGGTATGAGCAATGTTTGTGCAAGGTTCAAGCTCATTAAAAAATAGATATGCCTATTATTAGTGTTTCCACAAGGTTCAAGCTCATTAAAAAATAAACCCGCCTATGAGCAATATTTCCGCAAGGTTCAAGCTCGTTCAAAAAATAAACCCACCTATGAGCATAGTTTCTCCTAGTTCAAGCTCATTAAAAACTGAATACACCCTCGGTAAATAACCTTTGTGATTGCTCTGCTATCAGCCTTTTGAGCCTTGGTTGCGTTCCTACCGTCACCTCCATTCTTTTGGCCGATCATATGCTTCCACTTGATTGTTTACCCTTTTGAGGAACAGCTTCAATGACTGGTCTTGTTAGCCACCCTCTTCACACTGCCCTGTTTTGAGAAGTTCCAAACTTACTTGGAACCAATTGCTACCCGAAAACACCACTCATTCCTAAAAAATGAGTCTCTTTTAAACTCATTTTAGACTCGTTAAATATAAAAATATTATCGAGCTATTGGCCTTTCCAGCTCGTTAAAGTAAGGGGAAGCACCATCCCTCCTATATATATTAATCTTTTTGGACCTGAGGGATTATCAAACAAAAAGATTGAGTGCTTGTCTTTTTCAGCTCACTAAAGTGATCGAAAAGTCATCCCTTTCGTATTATTTTATACTTTTTCCAACTTTAGGGATTATGATATGAAAAACGACTACTGGATTTTCCTTTTCTCTCCTTTTCAAAATCTCTAAACATGAAAGGGATCGAGTTATATTTGTTGTTAAACTTGTTAAAACTATAGTGACAAACTTGTCGATCCAGACAAGAACGAACTTCACTGTCACTAGGCTCACTAAAATATAGCGATAGATTTGCTCGAAGGGCAAATTATAGAAAAAGCATATGTTATCCTCCTCAAGCTTGAAAAAAATAGTGAGGTACTGGTCAGCAATGATTGGGAAAAAGGGAAGAAAACTTGAAGAATTTTATTGGTAGCAGGTCGCTCTTGAACATGACACTTTCACTCCATCACCATGATTGAGTCGGGTAGGGTTATTCCATTCATAGGTCATATCGCCATTGGTCCTGCGTACCATCCATCTTTTGGGGTTAACGCTACCAATCCATCTCAATGTCGCTGACATGTTCAGGAGAAGTCATTTAGAAATTCACCACCCAGCAAACGCCTCGTCCACTACAATACCTTTACCCTTCATTTTTCATGAACACCATTCTTGAACCTTTTATCATCAGATCGTTTTCATGTCCAGAAAAAAGATCATTTGCTCTGTTTCGTGTCGTAGATGTGGGATACATCAAGACCCTCCTACGATAGGTCACTTCTTGTCGACATTAGCTCATTATCCAAGAAGTTGACTTAGAAACAACCAATTCAGTACTTTGAAGCTTGCATGCCTCAATGGCAAGTTTCTCACTTCCGGCGATAGGTTTACATCAATGGCCTTCGACTGAAAGATTTTACGTGGTCTTCGACATCAAATCATATATTCACACCACGTGAATTATATTGTAGTACCTTGAGGGTCATTATCATTATCGGTGATTCCTCTCGTTCCTGTTAACAGCTTACATTATTAGATGGTAATCAAGCGATGTCTTTCCATGTTTGACTTCAAAATATCTTCTCACATGGATCGACTTATACATCAGGCAAAGAATGAATGAGTTTGAAGACCCCAGATCTAGTTTCATCCATCCGGGCTTCGATATATTCAAAAAAGTAAAGACATCAATTGTACACAGAAGCTACACAGATAGTCATCTAAGCCAAGGAAGATGACTCTTCATGCAAAGAATCACCAGTTTGCAATACCGGACAATTGTCTATCCTATGTACATGAAAATGAATTTATAAAGCTGAGCATGGGAATGCCTGCCTCAGCTAGATCATGAAAATAATATGATGATGATGTATTGTATTGTATCTTATATAGGACACCTTCCATTTCGAATACCTCGGATCCTCATGATAAAGCATTTCACCCGACATCAAAAGATTTACGACCTCATGCTTTAGGGGGCAACTGTTATAGACATATTTCGGCACTGCAACCCCAAACTCATATGTCCATAAACCAAGGGATCTTTAACCCCTAAAAGTGTTGTTTCATACCCTAAAGGATCATGGTCAACTGATTAAATCATTTCCCAGAAGTTCCACCTGAAAAACCACTCAAAACTGGCCAAACCTAGACCATATTGACTGCTTGATGGTCAAGGTGCAACGCATACTGGATGCTACACTAGCCAAGTGTGACGCATACCAAAAAGGCCTTCTGTAGGGTGCGATGAGTGAGAATGGAGAAATGGAAGAGACGTTTTGCTATGTGGAAGCTCATGGAATCTTCCAGAAACTGCTCCCATGACACTTGCCTCTCTGAATTCGTCTAGGGATGAGTAAGGGACCAATGAAATCTCCAAGTGGAACCAAGAACTATCAGTTGAATTACACTAATCAGAAATCCAGAGCTGACTCACACCCTTGCAAGACATCTATAAATGGATCCCTCATCTGAGAGATCTAGAGGCTGGAATTTTGTAATTTGTAAGGAAGTGTTGTTGGTTTATCTGTGAGAAGAGACATTGTATTGTTGGGTGATCTTGATTTTCATGAGGTGAAGAGGGATTTTATGATGGGAGGATGATGCTAGATTAGACAGCTAGGTTATAATCCTCTCTTCTACTATTAATAAAGTTCTTTGAGTTTTCCTCCATATAATAGTGTATTTGTGAATCTTGTTATTTGTGAATGCAATTGTATGGTCAATGTATTTCTGATTCTGCATTGTTTATGATATTGTAGATAGAGATGCTTTGATGGTGTTTTGTTACTTTGAATCTATAGGTATTCTCTGAAGTGGGACAAATAGGAGAGGAGTGGCAAACTCTATCAAGGGAGAGAAAAATCAAGTAAGGAGCCAAGCGGAATATCCAGCTTGGTCCTCCTTGCTTCTCTCTTATCTGTCATACATAAAGGAAATCGCAAATTGCTTTGATTGTTTGTTTCTAAGATAGCTACCCATCTTAGTGGGACTAGCAGATCGAAAACACACTAGTTTTCCCAGAAACATCCCTAACACTTTCCGCTACCGACCACCACACGATCTGCCTTCCCTCATCCAACGAATCTCACTCAATATCGCATGGGCCTTTTAGTCAAACCTTAACCATGTGATACAAGCTATTTTGACTTTTTGTCGGTGCTACGTGTCATTCAATTTGTTGCATCGCACAACCCTCTACCAAAACCCCCTAGCACTTAAAAGCTGTGCGATGAAAACCATTACCGCTCCCGCTTACCACCATTACTAAATGACAAAGTGTCCCATCCATTAACTGGCACCATTTGCCCTTTTCACCACACCCACCAAACATTTTGACTTTGTGAATAAAAACAAAAATACTCATTATTTTTTGTTTTATCGAAACAATATAACTTCTTGTTCTCCATGCACACAGAAGCACGTTCATGCTGTCACCCTACGTTCAAGCCATCAACTCCAACAACCCACTGAACTCCCAGTTGCCACTGTAGACCAGCATGCCTCATCCAGACTACATTCTAGTGCCATTCCATTTCCCGTACCACCATAACTAGGTATTTACCCACTTCTACTGGAAAACCCTATGTTCATATCAAACTAGGACTGAATTGCTTTAGAAATTGAG
>APFE031344432.1:39122-62178 GCA_000404065.3 Pinus taeda | reverse complement strand
TGTGATTTTATTTGCTTTCTATATGTTTCAATGTTTCATGCATCTTAAATCTAAATGGTAAAATAGTCAAAGTATATCAGAATTAGCTTTATTGCTCTCTGCTATCAACAGTCTACCATTTATATGTTTTCTTCTAAACTATCTCGATAAAGGAATTCTTAACTGCTCCTCTATCCCTGTAGTTTTTCTCTAATAAGTCCCTGGTATAGGATTCTTAATTGGCCTATGCTATTTGACCTATCTTCCTTTCCTCTTTCTAATCCTAGCTTGAGGATTCTTGATTTCCCTCTAGTTTTGAGAAGAATTATCATCCATTCAAGTCCCAAAGTTTGTTTTTATTCTGCTATCCTGCCTGTTGAACTCATACCTCAGCCATTTGAATTGATCTAGTGAATTCTCCTTGATTGACTCCATAGCCCAATGGCCTAAAAGCCTAGTTTATCATTTGTTTTAGAACTCCACCAATCCCAACAAAACAAGTTCACTGAACATTAATACTAGCCTAAAATCTTTGCAAACATAGCTAAATCATAAAGAGAGAGCCCTCTCTGACTTAGGTGGGCTAGCACTTGAGTCTAAAAGTTGGTTTGTAGTTACATTGGAGCCTTTCCTTCTTTCAATAACTTCTAAGGAAAATTTGAGTGATAATGCTATGGAGGGACAACCTATTTTTATCTAAATAACTTGGGATCCCTCTTTCGCCTCATGAAATAAATAAACACCTATGCATAGTTAATTGAACAAATAAAAAACTGAAAAAAAAAATAATAAAAAATTAAATAATATGTGAAAAAAGAGAAAGGTTTCCTACGTGGAGAGGTCAAGAAAGTAACTCCACTGGGGTACTGTCCAGACTTTTCGGCAACAAAGAAATGCTTGTGTTCCTAAAGTGACTCCGTCGAGGTACTGTCGAGGCCTGCTATTAGCAGAGAAGCACCAGAGATGAAAACAAAGAGTCTGACAATCTCTTTTACTTGTGCATCTATTTACTCCTCATCCCCAATCGAAGCAACTTAGTTTGACTTGGCTTGGTATGTGTGGTTTCGATGAAGATAATGGTAAGGACTACATCTTTAACTCAAGCTGAGTGAAGAATTTGTGATAATCAATGAATTGAACAATACCTCCAGAAGAGTTAGACCTATTTTGCATGAGAAAAACATCCATACAAAAAGCTAGAGTTCTACTAATGTGTCACTAGTCTTATGGCGGCTACAACCGCCATCCAAGATTTTTCCTATGCTTCGATTTTGGAGCCTTCCTTCTTATCCAGAGGAGCTTACCTTATGTTGATCTAGGTATTCATGCTTCGATTGAGACATATATTTTCATTTGTGGTTGAGATTTCTTGTTTTCAAACTGAACTGATTCTTCCACCTCACAAGTTGATATCCCAACTTGCTCTCATAGAATTTCTAGGCTTGCCTCCATAAATTGCATAATTATTGAGGGAAATTTACCTTGATGATAGGAATTATGCAGTCCTTTCTGGGACTAAGCCTTGAGCTCAGAAATTGCACAGTTATGGAAGGAAGCCCAACACTGAGCCTAGAAACTGTGTAAAACCTCATTAAACTTAGAAATTGTGCAGTGCACACTGAGCTAGAAAGATGCTGAGTTCACTAGAACTGCGTAGTCTTTACTGGGAGTGTGCATGGAATTTTTTTCCCAGAAAGGAAAGAAAAATAAAGGGAAAAAACATCTCTAGGAGGTAGGGATTTATTGTTAGTTTCTCGTAGATGACACATTGCTATTTTTCGAAGTTTCTGACAAGTGTCACTTTTGTCCTTGATCTCAGCCATGCATGTCATAAAAACTCATTTGTTCAAATCTAGTTAATTGGCACCTTTAGAGCTCATTCCAGAATTTGATCTTGCAGCTCTAGCATTCCTAACAAGATCAAGTAACCTTTGATGGGGTGATCGTCAATTTTCCGGGTAATCGTGTCTTCTTGTAATTTTTCTTATGTGTGTGTTTTTTTCTTGTTTCTCTTCATGATTACCAGCATTTCAACTTGTTTTAGCTTGTAGAAGTCTTTTTTCAATTTATCGCTTGCCTTTCACAAGTGTCGCATCAATTTTCCTGTTTTTTCACTAATGGTCGCCATTGCGGCGACTCCCCTCACATACTTGATTTTCCTTTTGTTTTATCAATTTCTACCTTTGATCCATCGTGATTCATTCATGCTTGATCCTATATTACTCAAACTTGCCCCATCACTTATATCTACTATTTTTTCACATTTACAGCAAGCAAATCTTTATTTTCTTTGGTTAGATTCTATCTTACCCAATCGGGAACTTCGCAATCATAAAGATCAAGCCATAAGCTTGGCCTCTAGAACTACAGAGTGTGCAGTATAGGTTGGCCCCAACCACACATTGCGCAGTGTGATGGGTCAGCCTATCACCTTGGCCATTGAGACTGTGAAATGTGTAGTTTTCTGAGCCTCTTCTTAGGCTAGGACTGTGCAATGCCAATCCCAAGCATAAAGCTTCATCCTTAGTTGTCGAGAATACACATCCCACAGTTCCCACAGGAGGCCAATCCATCTTTCTAATGAAAAGTGAACAATCATTCCCATAAAATGCCTAACTTACTACTTGATCAGTCTTTGAAGGTAGATTTGTTGAAGCTAATGTTTTATTTCCACGAGTGTCCCTTTTGTCCAACAGGTAACACACTTGTGAAGCACTTCTCTCTAGCATCTATTATTGCCATGATGCCAAAGAGTGATGCTTCAAAAGAAACCACTAAAATAAGTACTGGAGTAGAATTTAAGAAATCGCTAATTAACTTGCCAATATATGTGGACACTCAACTATTTATAGAAAAGGAGTCAACACTAACATGGTAGCAAGTCTAGCAGTGGTAGCATAAGGAAAAAATCCTATAAAAGATCAAGGAAAGGGAAAGGTTGCTAAAAGAATAGAGGGAGAAAAAATATATAGAGTGAAAATAGATTCAATCCTTATGTAAGAATATTTGGGATTGGAATCAAAGAGGAAGCATAAGAGATAGAGAAACGAGTGGAGGAAGAGAGAAAAGCAGATCATGCAAGAAGTAAAAAAAATATCGAAGCAATAAGAACAATCAATAAAGTAATAACGGGAACTAAGGAGGAATGGACGCAAAGAGAAGCAGAAGCAGGAAGAAGAAGAGATGCAAGGTGCAATGGGAAAAGAAAAAACATTTATTCAAGAACAAAACTATCCAATAATAATGGGGTAGAGAGAATATATGCATGATCAGGAGCTTGCTCGGTAGATTGAAAACTTAATTGAAGTTGCGGACATGGAGTTGGAATAAGAACCACAGGATGAAGATGTTGACTTGATGCCCAGTGCACCATAGGTCACCTTTTAGTCTCCACCACCTCCAGATGCAAAGTTAGCCACGAGTGAGAAAGGTAACATATTTCCTCTTTATGATGATCCAATAATGGATGTGTACAATCTATCATATACTGAGCTTTAGAACATTATTCTACAATCACAGAGAGAGAATTTTCTATATTCTCATGCATCACCTGCATTGATTAGAGAAAGGGTCATAGTGGTGGACACGAGCAGTGATCCAAATGCCATTTCCAAAGCCAACTTGGCCTTCATGAGTGCGACAAGATCAAACACTTTGTATTTGACGACTGAGAGTAAGAAATTGATACAAAATTTACTTGGGGGAATGAGAGAAGTGATTCCTGGTGAAGCATCAACACTTGGAGAGATCGTATGAGACCTCTATGAGGAGATCATAACAATACATAAGGTATTTGTTTGCTTGTATAACTTGCAACAACAGATCAAAAAAAAATTCAAGACTCTTAGAAATGTACACACTACCATCACCGCAATGCAAGAATGGGCAATGCGATACAAAGGGGCACCACTTCATTTGGTAAAGAAGATGAAGTCGTAGGAAGAGCAAGAGAAATCAAGAGTTCAAATGTTGATTCATAACCACAAGCATCTCACATCATTCATTGGAAACATTTAGGCCTCATATGTATGCATGTACAACAATTTGGATTTCATGGGGAGAACTCACAAGATCCCATCAGTCAACTCATTCACTAATGCTAAACGCAAACACCATGTCAGGAAGTAGATTGAAGAATACATGGAGAAACTGAGACATATCTCCACCAAGGAGTAGCTATAGATGAACATAGTGTTACAGTTGGTCTTGTCAGTCCTCCGTCATAGATCAAAACTCTTTCGGCATTTCATTTTTAGGAGTATCGCTCCATTCACTCAGCTGCATTCTGCTAGGGGCATGCCATAATCTGACGGAAGGGTCTTGTTAGTCATTTCCCCTCATGCCTTATCCTGTTGGTTTAGGTCTATTTTTCAAATCATTTTAAAGGTCATTTACAGTTCTGTTCTAATCTCTTGGTCAGCAAAGAGTTAGTAGGTCTAGGGTTTGCAAATTGTTGTTCTCAAAGTGCTTCAATAACACTTGCAGGCTAGAGGAAGGTTCAATAACTCACTCAAACGATGTTTGTGAGAAAGAAAAGATGAATTTTGGAAACCCGAGAGACGTGTTTGTCCACAATAGGCCAAGGAAGAAAAACCTCCTTCACTGTTTACACAGGTGTCATGGTTTTACACAAATGTCAAAAATACAATTGCCTCGGGAGAATTGATGCACCTCTAAAGTGACCTTGGGAAAATCAAGTTTTCTCCTAGCTTGGTTAGCAAAATGACTTTCTTGATGCATATAATGATAACTAGACACAAAGATCTTTCCAATGAGCTATCAGGAGCTCAATTTGGAGTTGAGGAACACCTTTAAAAGTTGACTGCAACAACACTCTGCCTTGAGGCAGCCTCATTTGGCACATTTTGACCAGTATTGGGATATTTGATTTTTGACAGTGCAAATAAACTCGAAATTGAAAAATTCTAGTTGGGTTGTAAGGTATACTCAAATACCTTTCCAAAGAGCTATCTTACACCCAATTTTGACACCAGGAAGGCCTCCAAACGGCTCCCGCAAAAAGGCATGATGCACAGAGGGAGCGCGACGCACTGGGAGAAATTTTCCAGTGTAAGTTTACACTGGCGCGGCACACATGGGAGGCATGGTGCATGGGGCTAAAAGGCCAGAATTTCATTGAAATATTCCTCCAAATTGAAAATACTTCATTCTTCCAAGTAAGTAAATCATCCCTAAGTGCCATTGCAAGAGTTTTCATCCTCCTTGATGGTGTGTAAATAGGTGAAAAGACAAACCCTAGTTTGCTGCATAGTGTATTAAAAAACTATCTAGGATTTTCCAAAGTTGTGATTGTTGTTTTCTGCTTCCTGCAATCATTTTTACATTCCTCCACTACGCTCCCCTCATTTCATATCCCTTACCCATCTCTCATTCACATTCATCCTACCCCCCTATCCCCAAAATCCTAAACCCTAACAACAAATTCCCATTATTACCCTAAACCCTAATCCTCATTCCCCAAACCATATCACTCCCTTATAATGCTATAGTCATCACAAAATCCCTCATTCACAATCCCACTCGTCAATTCCATTCGTCAAATAGGAAACACCTATTCTTGATATAAAATCTATTCATACTCATCATTGAACATCAAACAGTGGCAAATATGGAAACTGATTTAGCTTATGAAAGGGATGAGGAAACAGTGAGTGATTCCTCCCAAGAAATCCATGCACCGAGAAGACCACATAAGGGAGGAAAACACATATGAGAGGAGCCCATTACACTCACAGAGCTATTGGCTTGTCCTCTTGCAGTAGCATGTTTCAAACATCAGTCAGACCGCTACTATGCCGGTATTCATCACATATCAGAGAGGCAGTAGACATTTGTTTGCAGCAGCAAAGTGAGTGTTATCTCCACCCGGGGTGGAAGGGGCCTCAATTCCGACATTAGCAACACAGGTACAGGACAGGGGCAAGAGGCCCATGCACGAAAAGGGGCCATCAAGTGAACGAGAGGTCGACTTCATCCTCATTCATGATGATGATACAGATGTGGAGAGTGCCAAACTTAGGAGGACCATCCAGGAGCAACAAACGAAGATCCAAGACTTGTCACTCAATTTGAAGAGGGCTAAGTGGATTATCAAGTATTTGGAGCAGAGGAACAAATAGTTCGAGGACTAGCATGAGATCATGGAGCTAGAAAACGTCCGTGAGAATCGCCAAGCTACCCAACATAGGAGGATTGAGCTCACTCCATTAGAGCAACAGATTAACAATGACCGAGAGTCTTGGCTCCAGCGTATCAACATCCATGTTGAGAGACTATTAGAGAAGGCCAACAAGGACAAAACCATATTGAGGAGGATGGTTTATCACTACAGGGCACGGAACATGAGTTCAAAGGCTCGGATAAGGAGTTTGAAGGCGAAATTGGGGAGAGCGACAAAGAGACAAAAGAGGCCGAAAGAACAATATCGGCTTCGAATCTTGGCTGAAGCCTCTGTGGGCCAGCATAGCACTTCATAGGGGATCTCTAGCCAAAATTTCAAAAAATTTGGGGAAATTTTGGTCACTTGACAAATTTTTGGGCACAAAATAGGGATTTTCTCCCTGTGCATCGCGCCACTAGCGCGACGCTTAGGATTGGGAGCTCCAAATCAGAAATGGTTTACATTTTTGGACTTAGCATGAAAATGTATGACTAATGGTGGATGGACAAGAAGTTTGGGCAAGTTTTGAGTCCCCAGGAGGTCAAAAACACTCAAATAATGACCTCTCTACCCCTATTATGACACACAGGAAACAGTCTTGGGAGAATGAAGTTTTGGAGGGGCAAATGACCACCAAATTCATAAATTCCACTTGGGTTGGAAAGTAGATAGGCATGGATTTCCAAAAAGCACACTTAAGCAGAATTTGGACTCCAGCAGGTACCTCAAAATCACCTCTAAAGTGGCATGGCACATATAGCTTTTGGCGCAGCGCACAGGGACCCAAAGGCCAAAATCACTTCCACTCCGCGACATTTTGATTCACGACTTTCTCCAAGTAGGCCCGCTCATTTACACTATATTTTTCTCGGAAACTAAGCAATGTTTAAAAAGTATTTTCACTAAAGGTGGGCTCCTATCCAAGTGGCAAAGGAAGGCGAGCAATCACATAAGCAATTTTTCATTTTTGTAACGTGGCACCTGTAACTAATGGTTGGCTTTCCGTTTCCATTTTGTAATGATTTGAAAAACTCCCCAACTGTGGGTCGTTCTATTTCCCAATGGCATAGTATATTTATTGTATGCAAAACTATTTGCAAAGGGTTGGTTGTAATTTCTGGGAGACTGTGGGAGAGAAACTCAGTTCTTCATTGTATATTTTGATAGAGAATTAATGAAAGGAAATGGCTCTGGTTCATGAGATTCATGTGGTGTGAGTGTAGAAAATTTCTTCTCTTTATGTTTCATATGTATTTCGTTATGTTTCATAGTTCATTCATATTCATTTCCAGTGAAATTTTCTATGTAAGATAAGGTAGAATTCACGTTTATTGCTCTGCCTGTGGGAAAGTTTCACGTTATGTGTTTCTTCTTCTGTTGAAAAGGATTCATGTTTTTATGCCCTTTTCACCCTTGTAAACAATCTTTCCATTCCACTTTATTTCAAATTTAATTGCTAGACTTTTCACCTATCTTGCCTCATGATGTAATCTGTGCCTTTGTGTTGAATTCTCTGCTCATATTGTTCGTTGGTCCCATACATCCCAGAAACTTAGTCATTTATCAAAAATTTCCTCTTGTTTCCATACATATTTACCTAGCCTAAAATCAATATTCATTGCAAGTCATCTAAGACCATATTGTTTATCTATTCACTGAGCCTGACTCAGAGAGAGGCCTCTCCTGTTCTGGTACGGCTAGCTACCAGACTAAGCCTGGTTTGTGGTTAGCCTGAATTTGGCCTTCTTTCAGCCTAAGGCAGATTTAGGTGCTAACACATAGAAAACATGCAGAACTACAATGGTGGTGCTGTACAAATGAGAAACATGTTTCTCTTGCTCGAGAAAGAAGTTAAGTATTGGTTCTAAATCATTGTATCTAGATGCTATGGAGGCTAGAGTCCACTTCCAACATTACAATGTGGTGTAGTTTGAGGATGTTATTCTTAGTGTCAATGTCTTCGCACTGCCATCAGTGATCAAAATTACTCTTTTCATTTCATACTAGGTGCCCCATTCTGATGAGTTTCATTCCATTAGGTCATGGATCAGTTGATGGTAGGGTTCATTTCAGTTTTTCCCTCATGACATATAGTTGCTAATATTTTTTCATGCTTCTTAGTCCTTCTTTCATGTTATTTTTAGTTCATTTCATCATTTTTGGTTTTAGGTCTAGGGTTTCAGTCTCATTAGGTATTAGGGTTTTGTCCATAGTCAAATTTTAATGACTATTGCTAATAAGGGTCAATAAAAACATGAGGATGAAAAATAATCATAAGTAAAGTTTTAATTCCTTAAATTTGTAAACTAAATAAGTTTTTACCTCAAAACTAGTTTTGAGGTGAAAACAAAGCATTGCTATTTTATTTGTAAATTTCATGTAATTTTAGTGTTCCTGTATGTAATAAGTTTTTCTATCCTACACCTAGTCACTTGGTGACAGTTTCCAAGTACTTGCCATTGCAAAACTCAAAAAATCAAGCATCAGTCCACCTATTTAAAAGGCCAAAAGTCAAAATGATGAAAACGAAGTATTTCAAAGAAAGCAAAATAGATATTATAAAGTGGGTTTTGAAAACTCAAAAATCAAAGTAGAAAAGATAAATAAAGCTCATCCATATTTCAATATTGAAAGATTCAAGTGCTAAGTAGAGCTAAAAAAAGGCGATTTTGGGTGTTATTGAACAAAAGGAGGAAGTCAGAGTAGTTTTTGAAAATTTTGAGGGTGCTGCGCACCTAGCAGCTGGCACTGCGCATAGGAAGCGCGCTGCACACTTGGCAATTTCAGACAATTCAAAATTACACTAGCACTATGCATAGGAAGTGTGGTGCGCACTTGGCAAATTCGTTGTGCACCTGTCAGCTGGGCTTTGAACTTGTTGCAAAATTCCTCAAATCACGTCAAAACTCCTGAATTCCTCCATTGCAAGTAAGTACCATCACTTTTTCTTGCAAAGAAGAGTTGTTGCATTGGTTTGAGTTGTGTTGACCCTCCAAAGCATAAAACCCTAGCTGGTCACTAAACCGTCCCATATTGTAAAATATAGTCCTAACTATTGTTCCATATCATTAAACCCTAATTGCTGATGTCTATCGAATACAATCATTACTGCTGCTGTCCCATATCATCTTTCATTGTTTCCCTACAACTCAATCCTCCCATAAATAATCCCCTCCCTAAACTTTTCCTACAACACTCCCAAACCCTATACTCATATATCCCAAACCCTACACTTTTCACTTATTTCCTACATCCCTTACCCATTCTAGTTCACCTTAATCTCTTTTCCTATTTAAAATCTCTTCATACTCATCATACCCTCACTCACCAATCCATCACACTTCATTTACCAAAAAGACAAACAGTTATACAACCATGGAGAGGAACAGTGAGTATGAGATGGAGGAAGAGGATACCTTAGTGGCAGTTCTAGGGAAAGAAATTTGTTGCAGAGGAAGCCTCATAAAGGGGGAAGGATAATCAAGGAGAAGCCCATTAGTTTTAAGGAATTGTAGGCCTACCCTTTGCCATCTCCTGTTTCAAACATCAGTCATGTTTCGGTTTTTATGAAATGGTAGAAAGTGTTAAGTTTCATCATGAATTAGTAAGGTTGTTTGTGACACATTTGGAAAAAAATGTAGTGAACCTTGCTGGAGTTGTCTTCACTTTGTCACCTACTATCATTTCAGAGGCTACAGGCATTCCCAATCTACGTGAAAAATGGAACAAAGGAGAGTAAATTAATAGGTAATACTATGAGCCTTACATCAAGGCTAAATACCATGGAAAACTTAAGAGAGTGTTCCCCTTCAAATTCTTGGAGGACATGTTTGCTCCACTCATGAAGATCATCATCAAATACTTCACTTGCGAGGGTAGGTTTTCTCGGTTGTATGGCTACCACATTATATTATTGATGCATTTTACTAGAGCGAGGATGATGAATATCCCTTCATGTTCTGAAATGTTGAAAAGATGGCACTTTATGTCAAGAAGAAGCCATATCCCCAACAGTTAAGTAGCATATTTCATTATTCTTTGATTAAAATCATTGTGGTACATCAACTGAACCTTCTCAACATACCATGGGAAACCTTCATTTCTCATGAAATGTTCAAAGGCCCTCAAGTCTTTTCATCAGTGCCTCATGAAGAAGGTTAACCTTCAGGATATGAACAAGTCAAAGAAACTGAAACTATTGGAATGCCAGTGTTTGTCACATATCAGAGGGGCACTAGGAGGCTCTTTGCAACTACTATATGGGTATTATCTCCACAAGGTGTGGAAGGGGTCTCGCATTCGTCATCAGGTCACAGGAAAATGCTATCTCCACAAGGTGTGGAAGGGGCTTTGCCTTCTTCTTCAGCAAAACAGGTACAAACAAAGAAGAAAAGAAAATTCAAAAGTAAAGGCAAGAAAATGATGCATAAGGATGGTCGTAGTGATGGGCAAGAGATATATTTTGACATTGTTGATCATGAAGAAACACAAGTAGTTGATGTCATTGACTTAGATGCTCCAAATCCAAAGACTGTCAAAGACATGATCATAAAAGAACAAGAGGCTGAGATACAAGCCTTATCAGACAGTTTAGAGAGGGCTAAGTGGGTCATCAAGTATCTAGAACAAGGGAACAAACAACTGAGCGACAAACAAGATCTCTTGGAGCTAGAGGTACTTAAAACAAAAATGCAAAAGGGCCATGCAACTAGGAAGCCAAGGGGAAAAGCTAGAAGGCAAAGGGAAAAGGAAATTGAGAATCCAAGGGAGATTTCTCTCTGGCGAGTTAACATACACCTGGAGAAGTTGATTGAGAGTTCTAAATAGAGACAAAAATATGATTCACCACATGGCCTATCACTACATGGCCCAGAACAAAATATGTGATATAAAGATGAGGAAACTTAAGGAAAGGTTGAGGAAGGCCTTGAGGATTAAAAAATGAGCATGGAAAGCTAACAATCTTGGCTCGGACCTCACTAGCCCATCAAAGCAACTGATGAGGGAGCATTGTGCCAAATCTGGGCAAGTTTTGGTGAAATTTTGTCATTTTGAAATTTTGAAATGTTTAACACAAGAAATTGCATCGCAGCGCCACCGGCGCTAAGCTTTTGATGTGGACACTTGTTGGAGGAATGATTTTCAAAATAAGATTCAACATGATGAGAACATCAATCCCTGAAATTTTCAGCAAATTTGGAGCAAATCTTGGTCACGTAAGTGTCAAAAAACCATAAACAAATGACCTCTCTGCCACTTTTTGGACACACAGCAACCGGCCTTGGGGGATTAACTTTTGAGCAGGGAAATCACCTCCAAATGCAAACATTCAAGATGTTCCAGAAATTAGACAGGAAGAAATTTCTCTTTGCACTTGGCAGGTGAGATGCATCGCACCCCTAGCATTGAGCAATATGTATGGTCTAGTTTTGACCAGTTCTGAGCAGTTTTCTATGGAGAACTTCTGGGAGAAGATGTAATCAGCTGACCTTGCTTCTTCAGGGTGTGAAGCAACACTTTTAGGGACTTAGAATCCCTCGCTCTATGAACATGTATGATTGGGGTTGTAGCGGCCAAAAATGTCTATAACAGCTTCTGAACACCTGCACCCTACAAATGATGTTTGAAGCCATTGCATTCCTCCTAAATACAATCTTCACACTCTTGAGATAGAGGACCTACAATGAAACTCATTCTTGGAACTGTTTCAATGGCCTTCATGGCAGCTTTGGAACTCTCTCCATAAGACTGTCCATCGCCAAGACCCAAATACTTAGTCATTTCCTCAACCATGATTGGTTCAATGATACCTTGTGCATGCTTTCCCAAGCCCTTTCCTTCATAGCCCATCTTGGACATTAGCTTGGAACCTATGCCTCTAGTATGTTTTTCAAAAGAACCAATATGAGCATTCTTAGAAGAATTTGAAGACAAACTGGAATGGATTACCTCTTCTTCAAGTTGATACTTGACTAAGGCTTTTTGGCCAACAAAGAGTTGTGACTCCAACTCATGCATCCTTTTCATCTTCATATTTGCAATATGCAGTTTCCTCTCCATTTCCTACAATTTGTCAGCAAGCAACTGCTTCTCTTCCTTCATGGAATTCAGTTTCTTTTTAAGCATGCTGCTCTTCCTTCCATCCTCATACATTTCTCTCACCATATCCATCATGGTGGACAATTATTGCTTCATATCTTCATCAAAGATTCTCGTGAAGAGAGAAGAATTTGAGGACCCACTTGTAGAAGTTGTCATTATGCCAATGAACAAAAAAACTTCAACAAGATAAATAAAGAGCTTATTTAAGCAACCTCTTGCAACAAAACTCTTGTGATTTGGATTTCCTTGAGGTCCTTTGGGATATAAGAATACCCTCAGCCCTTCTCCTTCTTATCCTTCCTGGACTGAGCTATCAATGGCTTTCCCTTCACCTCTGTGAACTCAGCAAATAGTCAGTCTGCAAAATAAGCATACAATCAACCTCTTGTTGTTCAAACACCTTTCGGACAAGCAATCTCTACTCTATCGATCAAGCATTCTGATATAACCTTCCTTGAATGTGGGGTTAATCAATCTTAAGCTCTGACACCACCTGATCTGAAAATGGGGCTCTTAGGCTTCTTGTCTAGCTTACAAGAACCTCTCCCACTTCCAAAGCTTGAATTTTCCCAAGTCTATTTGATTAACCAATGCGGAATTAAAAGATTCTTGAAAATATAGGTGTATGCTTGTAGTTGTTTTCAGTTGATTATTTTCTTTAAAATCTATTGTTTTTTCTAATATTTAAATGTGCTTGAACATATATATAAATGCATATAATAGTGAATAATGTAGTAGTAAAACAAACACATCAGATAACAATGTAAGATGGAGTTCACCCTGATATCTTGGGCTATGTCTGCTTGAGCACTAATAAACTCGATTAGGATCTTTGGGATTATGGCTGAATTATTTTACAAGTCTGTGAATCAACTCCATATGGTTTACAAATCAACCAATAGACTCAGAATACCGTCTTACCCATGGCTATCCTTTAGCTGCAAATAGATCTAGCCTTCTCTAGACTAATTCTTTTAGAATTGTTTACTATCTCTGTACTCCTTCTTCTGTCTTCAACTCAAACAACACCAGTAACTTCTCGATCATTCGGTCTCTTTGTTATCTGATACTTCACTGAAGCATTTTTTCTCTGCCTCCAACCTCTGGTGGCTTCACTCTATTAAGTGTTATGGCTCTGCCTCTCCAACCTCTAGTGGCTATCTCCTATCAAGCACTCTGGCACACCAAGCTTCCAATTGGGTTCCTCAATGCTCCAACTCTACCCACGCATTCACTTCACATCGTGCAATGCACTTTTGGAAAATTCTCACCATCCAAGCCTCTCCACACTTATGTTCTATCTCAGCCTAGCCTTCTTGCCTCCCTCTGTCATTTTGTGGCTTTTTTTTAATCAATCAGCATTGGTCAGTTTCTTTTCCCCTTTGGGCTCTTTTGCTCCCCAACCTTTGTCCACTCAAATCTCGTCCTAAGCATTTAACAATCATTTGCTAATGCTTTCAAGGAAGAATTCCTCCTATTTAGTAATGGAAGGGGCAATCGACACTTGAAATTCTTTAGAAACAGTCATTCTCTATTTACACATAGAACATTGTAAACATCGAGAAAATCCGCATAAGGCACTATTCATCGGACTTGAAACATTCATAACTGCACCTTATTTTCCTATCAGGTCCACCCGTAGGTCGCTATCGCATGTCGCAAGGCCTGCTCCATGGGTTTCCCCTTTGTATTTTTAAAATACATTAAAACATTGAAAATAATGCAAATATGGCTTTGGCGGATTTCAAATGTTATCCATTTTCATTCCCGAACCCTTTCAGGTCTGGTTCACATCACATCGCACTTCCCTTCACTTTTCATTTATTAAATGAAATATGCAAAAATGCATATAAAACAACCTTTTGATAGACTTCAATCTATATCCAATGTTTTTTACCGCCTCGTCAGGTCTGGCCATCGCATCGCATATATAATACATAACATATCAGCCTTGCTCCACTGTAATGTACCAACACGATATTACGATGCGACTTGTCGCAATCGCATATTGCATAAGCCCGCGTCTTCCCATATCATATGGTTTATGCCGATGTTGATTTCGATTGCCTATCCGCCTGTCACCACCGATGCGATATGCTAATTAGATCTGGACCGTTGATCGGCCGGATCTAATGGCCCTTGTTCACCATTCCTTTGACCTCCTATGGGTTCATTTTTTGTTGTTTTCTCATGTTTTTAGCCTTCCGATAGTGTAATGCGATAAGTCTGAAAGTTCACCTTTGTGCTAGTCTTGCCCTTTTGGGATATTTGGAAGACTTAGAGGGTTTTTAGACCCATTATTCCACGGAGTTTCCCTCTTTTTCTTTTGAGAAAGGGCAGCCTCATTTTATGATAGCTTTTCCATTTGAAGTCCATTTTTGCCCATTGAAGTCGCATTGGATTCAAAATGGAAGGATCCCTGCAATGAGACTATTTCTGAGAGCAGCCTGCGATTTTCGTTTTCCTCTTATTTACAAAGGATTTGTGCCATTTGGCACCTTTTATCTCTTGCATGAAGTCTTTTATACTTAGAGGTTTATCCGGGATCCATTTTTGCATCAGAAGAGGTTGGAGAATACCTACATTCATGAGAGAGAGATGCATGGAGAAAAGTTCTTTATTTTTCTTCTTTTTTTCTTTTAGGCCTACTAGTCACCTCAATGCAGTTTTCAACTAGTAGGTATCCCTACACACCTCAAGGGAGGCTTTCACCTAGGATATTTTATTTTTTCTCTATTTTCCAACCCATTAACTACCCCATGGAGGTTTTTAATCAATGAGTCAATGTCAGCAGCCTTAAAGGAGGATTTCACCTAATATTTCATATTTTTCTCTTATTTTTCTTTTATTATATATTTTCCTCTCCTACTCTACTTGAAAGAAGAAAATCATTTTCAAGTGTAGGAATACTTCCAATGGAGCCACTTGCATAATTGGATCACATATAAAATCATGTGTAGGCTTGAAACGTATTCTTTGACACGTACATGAACGTAAGAGACCAAATGCTTTGACCTTTATGATATCAAGCAGAGTTGAAGAAGTGAGTATTGTTGCAACTTAGTGATTGTCTCAAACCATATTTCAATATAGTTGTGATGCCACTTACTGATTTAGATAACCTTCAATGTCTTCTTCTTCCATGAAATTGAGATCTTCTTCTTTTTGTTGATTATTCTCTTGAACACATAGAGGATTTGATGGTAAACATGAGGGCACTTCCCCAATATTTGTTCCTGATGTCTACTCTTCATCAAGTGCAACCCATGATTCTTTGGTCTTCTCATTTGAATCTTATTTTTCTACATGTCCTTCAATGATATCAAGAGAATTTATTTTTTGCGATACTCTTCCCGAGCCATGATGAATACCATTTATAGCAAGAAGTGATGTTTGGAAGTGTTGTACATCAACATTGTAAGTGGGTTGAGCTACTATGTTCTGTTGGTTTGAGAATGGCAGTATAGGTAGTTGAGTAGGAGTAGATATTTGAGATGGATGTGGTTGGGGTTGTGGTTATGGTGGTGGTGAATGGTAGGGATAATATGGAGTTGTGTATGGAGGATACTAAGGAAAACATTAACGATATTTTGGATGGCTCCCATAAGCTTCTTGCGAACTTATTGCCAAGATTGGTTTTGGGGTTGAGATGGCCATGGTTGCAAAGGAAAGGGTGTGATCCAATTACTTGGAGGTTGATGTGCATAGCTTGAAATTGTGAATTAGTCTCTTACATCATATTAGGTTGAATAGGTTGTCATGGTCCTCTTGGAGCTACCTAACATAACTGCATTGACAATTGACTTGCTCCATTGTCATCTTGGTAAACTTTCTTCAACCTTGGTAATGAGGGGCAATATTTAACCTCATGTGATTATGCATGGACAACAAAAATATCATCATCTTCTTTTTGCTCATTTTCTATTCTTAACATTTCTACGTGTTAACTTACATTGCTAAGAATTTTTGTTTTAATGTTATTAAACGAATTTCCAAGCTTAGCTAGACTGACCAACATTGATACTAATTGTTTACTCTTTCCCTTCCTCTTGATATGTGTTTTCATGTTTCACATATTTCTTCAAATGATAATTTACATATCTCACCTTCTCATGATATCAAGGATATCAATGCACTCATCCCTAATTGTTCTAAGTAAGAGGGTTTTTAGTGTGTCTAATCCTAAATGATGTAATTTTTCCCTCTTAACATTAGACATGAACCTCTCTATTATATCCTCAAGGATCTCATATTATTTTTTATTCATTCTAAATATTTCTTCTTTAAGATCATGATCTTTATATTTTTCTAGAAATATCTTTTGCATATCATTCCATGATATTATTTAATTAGTCCCTAAACGCATGAACTACTTAAGAGCTCTATCCTTCAATGTCATCCGAAACAAAATGAATTTTTGATTGTTTAATAAGTAACCCTAAGATCTATAAAAAATTAAAATTCAAAGAGAAATGTTTCTGGATCCTCTGACCTCATACCATGGATGTTTGGAAGAAAGGATGGAGGGATGTTCTTCATATGCACACTGATCTCAGTATCTTGAATTGGAAATCCAATAGGACCTTCTTCATTTTTATCATCTCCATCCATTTATTCTATCTTCCCTTCCATCTCTTCTTTTTCTACCTGCAAAAATGAATGGTGGTGTGGCTCTTACTGCCCCACGTGATAAAATGGGGTGGGGGGGTTGGTGTTGGAGAAGTATTTTTTTTTTAATAAGAATGCTAACACAATGAAATTTTTTGTTTCTGAAATGAAGTATGTCTAAATGTAAATCCTTTTTCTTATTGTAGAAATTAAAATAAATTAATCAACTAGGGAACAAAACAATCCCTACTTTGACACTTCCCAAGCAACGACACCAAAAATTGATGAGCCTCAGTATTGCAACAAGAATGTTGCAACTCCCAATGCTATCAACTTTAATTATCAACCAGGGGTTCATACAAACTTAAGAGGTATCGGCACTATATGTGCAGCACACAATGTGTCCTTCCTTTGATATCATGATGTAATGGAGTGAATGTAATAAAATGAGATGCTAAACTAATTGCAAAAAATGAAATGCTCGAAATGGAAACCTTAACCTATTACAAGAAAGAAAATATGAGGAAAGAAACCCATTCTGATTGCATAAAGTAAATAACATTAAGTAAATGTCAATCATTATATTTCAAAGTATTTAGGTCCATTAACAGAGTTCATTGGATGTGGAAACCATCATTGTATTATCCATTTCATAAATCTGTCCATTAGCCCAAATCGTTGAAATGTTTTACATGGGTAAAGAGGCAAGTCGTAAGTGGTATTTAATCTTCTCTAGTAATTGATTTAGAGCTGAGGTGTATTGATTTAACTCTAAGGGAAAATAACCAAGATTCTTAAGTGAACCTGGGTAATTATATACATGTTGGAAGGCTACTATAGGGGATCTTGTAGTTACTACATGAAACTGCAGATTTACTACAAGAAAATATAATTCACCAAATGACCATGAAAATCTAATCCAAATTGGATGGGATTTTTTTTTGTTTACTAGGATATTGTATGTCTCCATTCCAGGTGGACTCACTCAAAAATACCTCTGTTAACCCATTCTATAAAATAGCAAAAAATTACTAGTCTAAAATATAGGAATTGAAGAACTAGTGAGCTAGTAAATATATCAAATCCCTAGCCTAATCAAGTGAAAATGAAATGAGATAATTTTTTTTTTATTAACTAGAAGTATTTTTTGATTTAATGCAAGTGGAATCAACTTGATTGAAGCTCATTAGCATGCTTTAAAAAAATGCAGAAATTTACCGTTATTTGCTACAAGAGACTTCTATAAATATACATTTGGGAATAAGAAAACTAATACAAGGATCTCAATGATTACTATGAACTTACACATTTGTCCCAATGATGAAATTATGTTTCTAATCCTCCAAACTAACTTACTTCAACCATTTGACCCAATCGTACAACAAAAAATCATTAATACTAAATGCAAAAATAGAAAAAAGACCAGAACAAGAAATGCATGTGAGTAAGAAGTGAAAGGAAGAAAAGTAAATGATACAAAAGGGCTTTGAGGCTCCTAGTATTTCCCAGAAAAAGGAAACTCAGATTATTATGAAGGATGATGAGCACCAGTATTGCATCAAGAATGATGCAACTCCCGGTCTACTAGCTTTACTTTATCAACTCAGGGTTCGTAGAAGCTTGGAGGTGACATTGTTGAATACACAAGTAACAGTGATGGTTCTGCCTTTTTCACAGTTCATCTAGTGACAGACCACTGGGGTTTTCAAGCTAGAATTCTATGGAGTTGGAAGAATCTTGGTTTATTGATGTAAGAAAGGGAAATATTCTCTAAGGTAGAGCTACTCTACTATAATAATGGAAGTGACCGAAATTCAATGCTAAATCACACCATTTCCTAACTAACTGCCAAGAAACTATGCTTTGTAATAATGCTAAATTATCATGAACCAAATGGTACTATCTAAGCATCGAATTAAGAAGCATCAAACATCACTAATGTGCATGTAAAGGTACTGAAATAAATATGTTTTTGTTTTTTTGTCTCTTCATGCAAAATCAAGTATGCAAACTAATTTCTTTTGGTCGTGTGGCAGGTGAATTAAGGATTTTGGAGGATGGCTAGAAGGGTTAGAGATGGTTGGATGGCATGGGAGACCCTTTGAAGTATTTTGGTGACTTCCTAGAGGTTTTCCCTCAATTCACCCTCAAAACAGACCATTTCAGGAAATCTTATAAGATGTACTAAAAACCTACAAGATTCCCTGTAAACCTATAGGATATAGCCGAGAGAAAAATCGAAGGTGTTGGAGGTGATCATAGGCTTAGGGAAGGTGGTATATGGGTTGAATGAAGTGAGGAAAGGTCTAGGATCACCTAGAATCAACATCAAAGATAGAGGATGGTTGTATTCACTCAATGTGCTTGGAATCATTTCTATGAAAAATGATGAAAACTAGTGAAGGTGATGGTGAAAACAAGAAATGACTATGGTGGATGGAGTGGCAGGTGGTTGTTGGCTATGAGGTCTTTTTTTCCTCTTGAAGCACCTTCTCTGCATAAAACATGTATAATTCTCACAAATCTATGCAAACAAGAAGCATTCTCATAAGATAGAAAAGCAGAATTAATGAACTAACTGCCTACATTATGCATGAGGAAAGTTGTTGAAGGAATGAAAGCATAGATGAGATCTACTGCAAGAGTGAAGATATAAGAGATGTCAATGAAATCCTACTTTTGAAAACTGATCAAATGCTAACTTAAATACAGTAACCTCTAAAGCTTATGCAAGAAATAGAAATATGAGTTTTCGGGGCTAGGTTCCCTTCGTCAAATCATGATCGCAAAGGGAGGAACTGATTCCAATACGCCCAATGACAACCTTGTGGTACTCCTTTTATCCCCTCTAACCTTCTAGTTAGGTAAGTCACAGATGGAAGAAAACTAATAAATAAATCCAATCTACACTACTTGCAATGAAAATACATCTAAAAGAAAATTAACAATGAATCTATGAGACTAATATAAACATTAAGATACAAGAAAGAGGAGCCTTGACTGCTAGGGTGGGGACCTAACCTAATAGCTTTAGCCCTCTCAGTTAACTCAGTGTTGGCTCAAAATAGAACTCATTCTTATTACCAAAACATAAAATTACATCAATAAAAATTTCACATGTATGGAGCTCGAAAATAACTTAGAGTTTTACAACAAAAATTTGAATCCTAATGATGCTCTAGGCCTCTCTACTTATACAACTTAAGTCCCCAAATACTTCCTTAAAATCAAGCAGGATCGGCTCCCAAACTCAAGATAAAATATCTCTTTGTCTCTCACTTGCTCCGTTGCCTTCTAATCCTCATGGCCTGGCTCCTTTCACTCTGGGTTGGTGTGATGGATGGAGGAATATTCGAACGGGGTAGAAGTAAATGAGGAGAAGTTACCTCCCAAAATCCCTCTCCCTTGTCCCATTCTAGTTTTAACCTTTGTATTTGCCAAAATTCCTTGATTTTCTCCTTCAATTGTGCATTTAATGCATATTAGTCCACTAGGCATAATATCCAACTCTAGCTCATCTCATAAACAAAATATAATGAAAAACATGTAATAAGTTGTGATAACAATTGGTTTGACTAAGCTATGAGGTGAATTAAGGCCCATATAATTACCCAATGATGAGGCTCATCAAAGGAGACTGGGATTTAGAAGCGGAACATGGAAAAATCTTCATTATTTTGATCAACACAATTACATCCCTGCAAGAAAGGAAAGTGGAGATGCAAAAATATGAGTTCTCTCCAAAACAAGACTAAAGAAAATCAACCCCTAGAGGAAAATTCAACTTGGTAGTTATAAAAATTTATTAGGAAGAATTCCCCATATAAACAGGAAGCTTTCACCACCTAAATCCATTAATTAGTGAATCTCATTTCCAATACTTTGAATCTATATTAAATGATAGGGAACACATTCCTAGATTTTCTCAATCGTTGGAGCTCTAGAATTTGTGAAATTATTTCATAATATATTCTTGATTTATTATTTTATTTTGATCCTCCTGTAGTAGGAAGAAAGTCCCTAAATTATCTCCTCCTCCAAATCTTCATAATCTGCCCAATATTCTCACAATATTCCACAAAAATAAATAATATTATGCACAAATATGAAATTATCCATAAACCTTCCTAATGAACGTATTAATGTTAAAAATACATTATCTAATGAAAAATAGAGGTTTAATGTGCTGAAGGATAGTTAGATGGGACTTAATTTATGTCTACTTTCGTGGCCCATCATTCTCCTTCCTCTGGTTTGTACCTAGGGGTGTGTCCATAGGCTTGAATTTCTCCATGTGAAATCTATGAATTATTTAAGAGGAATACCTCTACTGACTCATAAACAACTCGCCATCACCCTACCATACTTCTATACCAAGGAATTAATGCATCATTTCCATGTATTTCATCTCGAATTGCCTTGCAAGGTCCTCTTTGCAAGAGTGGATCAGTTTCTCATCCCTTATAAGTAGTCATAAAATTACAAAACCAAGATAAGAAACTTGACATATACCAAAATGTGATAGATATTGCAATGTTCTTCACTTTTGGTGAAGCTCAATCCACTGAGATATGTATCAAACTCAATGTACCATGCTCTAGGTTCCTGCTTGAGACCATACAGGTCTCTCCCGATGCTACACACATGTCTCCCCCTATCATATGTCTCAAATCCCTCTAGCTGCTCTATGTAAATTTATTTCTCAACAACACCCTTGAGGAAGGTGTTATTCACATCCATGTGATATATCTTCTACTCCATCTTCATAGATAATTCTAGAATGGTTATGGTCGAGGAATATGTTTCCAATGGGGAAATGTTTTCCTAATATTCAACTCCCTCTACTCAAGAGAAGCCTTTGGAAAAAATATGTCTTTGTACTTCTTAATGCTCCCATCAGTTGTATGCTCCAGTTTGTAGATCCATCTATAACCAATCATTGACTTGTAGTCTTGTCGCAAAACCACCTCCCATACATTATTCTTCACGATGGAGTCATACTCCTCCACCATGGCATCAGCACGCACCAGATGCCAAACTACTGCTCAAATGAAGAAGGCTTTGACTCAATGAGTCTTGTCATGAGAGCAATGTATAGATATGGTGACCTACTATGCCTTCCCTGAGATGTAGGGGCTCCCATATGCTCTCATGCATCCTGCACCAATCTGTCGTATTCTTTAGTTCTCTTCGTCACCTCTCTAAAATATTATAGGTGAGTGGGTGCTTCCACTTGGCCACCTGTCTGCTCCTCCATATGATGTTGCTCTGCAACATCTTGAAGATTTGTCTGAGGCTTCTTGTTAAGAGCTAAAATCTCCCCCTCTGGTGGGATACTAATCTATCACCATAGGGAGCATCTCATAACATTCTCCTCATCAAATTTGACACCTCTCCTCACTACTATCAACTTGAGCGAGGGAAAATACACTCGATAATTATGTGGTGTATTTTTGTATCCTACAAATACTCCCATATCAGTTTTAGGCTCACGTTTCTTCATGATATCCTCAGAGGCATGAAAATACACAGTAGCTCCAAAAATTTTAAACTAAGATACATATAGCTTCATCCTAGATAAGTATTCTTCTAGTGTGATCATGCCAAGTATTCTATGAAGACTCTTGTTCTGCAAATAAATAGTGGTGTTGCATGCTTCCTCCCATAGATGTAATGGTAACCCTCGATCATGCACCATAAATCTTTCTGCTCCCACTATGATTTTGTTCTTACTTTCAACCACCCCATTTTGTTGTTGGTTATGGGGTGATATCAATGCTCTTCAAATACCATGTTTGGCACAAAAGTCCTTGAATGTTATAGAAACAAATTCTCCTTGATTATCACTTCTCATGGATTTCAATTTCTAACTAGCTCCATTTCAACCAATGCCTTTAATTCATCAAAAGCGAAAACCTCATCCTTCTTCCACATCAAGAATATCCAACATTTTATAAAATAGTCATTAACAAAAACAAAAATACTTGTATTTGTTGTTGTGGTTGTCTAAAATGGTCCACATAAATTAGAGTGGGCCACTTCAATATTGCTTGTTATGAAACCAGCTAACAAAAATATGGAAAAGATAGTTGAACGCCTTAGAATTCTGCCTCTTCGAGGGGACAACCTCCTTTACATTACACAAATGAACAATTCTTGGATGATTCAAATGACAAAACCTCCTTT
>APFE031344423.1:2006-12806 GCA_000404065.3 Pinus taeda | reverse complement strand
GAGAGGGAGTGTTGAAAATGCAACAAGATGATGGAGCTTAGTGAAAAGAAGTCGCCTTCACTAAGTGGTCCCGCAAGCTATTTTTGGCGCAAAGTCTACTTTTAGAGTATGTCTATTTTTAGACATATGGATCATGGTCTATGAGTTGCAGAATGCTATTTATGGATGATTGGTCATGTTGGTAAAAATAGATGGACTTCTATTTTTAGACATATGGGCGGAGTCTATTTTTAGACTGCCAGTCTAAATATAGAACAGTAGAATATTATTAACTCTTAATAATATTTGGACTATAAACATTATCTTATCCTCTTGCAGCACTTCAGTTCGAGCTACGGATGTGGCACATGCAACTACCATAAGGAAATACGCTTTTATTATGGGTTAGTTGAGCTATTGCATGAAGGACTTCAGTTAGAACTCAAGTGATTGAGTTTGGTGGAGTTGATTGAGGAGTTGATGGAGTTGTGTTCAGTTTGACTTAGTTGAACTAGTTGTATTTTAGTCTAACTAACAAATACACTAGTGATGAGTGGTGTGAATTAATTATTAATTAATTCACTAATTATTAACTCATAAATCAACTAAAGAATACATCAGTTAACTCAGTGCATGGACAGTTCAGTGGAGACAAGTGTTAGAGGTGAGTGAAAGGGCAAGACAACTGCCAATTGTGACTATAGTTGTGCATGAGATTTGCGCAATCAGTGGATTGAGATTGCCAATGAGGATTACGTAGTGCAACACAAGGGAAATATGAGTTTGGATCAGCCATTCTTATCTATTCTCATGCAGGATTGCACAGTGGAGGCAGGCAAGTAGCGGAGGAGATTTGAACCTGTGATTGATTCAGATCTGAGCTAGTTTGTGTGTAACAGGTGGAGATAGTACTGAGTACTTGTGAGGAGTAGTGTGCTATGTATTGTTACATGTTTTCAATCAATATAATATACAGATAGTTGGGGGTTTTCAGCTGCATGCTTTCCCCGTGATATACTATGTTGATATGTGTGATTGATGCTTCAATGTGTGCATGCGATTGTTTCTTAATTCTGCAAAATTCATTATCAACGTAGAGGAGGTTATGTATTATGCATGCATTCTGTAAATAGTGTATAATCAGGATAATCTGTTTGAATAAGTGTCATATTATTCAAAATTTCTACACTAGGAGATTAGCTTTCAATATTTATGCATAACTGAAATGAATTGAAAACTTCAAAAAGAAATTAGATTCTATTATGAGATATTGGTAGGCACATGCACATGTTTTTTTTCTCAAATAATTTATCTAATAAAAACATCAAATCAAGAATTAAATTTTAAGGTGATTCAAAGCAAATCTACTGTAAACTATAAAATTTCTTGAAATTCTATGTTATTAATCATAAAAGAAAATGCTAGTCTATTTTAATTAAAATGAAATCTATTTTATTATGCTTTAAACAAAAACTAATCTATTAAATTCAAAGGCAATCCTAATCTATCAAATTCAAAAGCAATTTTAGTCTATGAATTAAAGGTAATGCTAATCTATGAGACTTCAAAAATAAACCTTGATTATCATTATTGTGGAAATAGATCTAGAAAGTAGGAATAATGAATCTTATGATGAATTAACTTGAACTAGAGAAAATCATAATCTATTAAACATAAATCCAAGACTAAGCTAGAAAAAGAAAGTCAAAGTAAATATTTTTTTTGTTTTTGGTCTTTTAACAAGCACTTGTCCTGTAGGAAAAACAGAGGCAAACAAGTAAACAGAATGAAATGAATTCAATCTAAAGCAAAAAAAAATTAAAATGAAATTAAGTATTTATTTAAGCATAGAGCATAAATAAATTAAATGAAAGAAATAGAAAACATCTACACTATTCTCACATATCTCCAAGGGGACCTCCTGAGGACTCCAAGGTATTGAAAATTCATGTCAAGATAATAGAATTGCCAATTAACAAATACATGAACGCCATGGGCAAAGTTTGTATTAGTTGCAGTGTGTAAACAAAGTTTTCATAATCATAACTTTCAATTACAACTTCAGACCTAAGCTTAATACATTGAAAATCTCCTCCTTTATCAAATGGATTATAGTGTTTTATAGATTTCTAAAGCAACTAGAAACTTAGAATTTCATTGCATGAATTCTGGCCATGAGATCTCAACAAATCAATTTGAGAATAAAATAACAAATGTTTTGAAGGATTTTAGAATAAAAGATGAGCCTACATATGTTCATAATGATCCTCTTGCCACAAATTTGCTAAAGAGCATCTCGTTCTAGCCTCTTTGTTGATTGTGCATTAAATGATGAATTAAAAAATTGTTTATCCACATAATTTACAAAATAAGGCTCCGAAGAACCTCCAAAATATCTCAAATGGTAAAGAAATTGATAATAATAAAAAAAACCTCATAAAGAATCTAATTGAGCCTGTGCTGAACAAAACTCTTGGTTTTGTTTACTGAAATTTGCTTTCATTTGATCAGAAAATGTGGTTGAAGTTCACTGGTCAAAACTACTATGTATTTCCTTTGATTTAATACTAGATGTCCACACATGCGAGCTGGGTGGAATTTAACCATTAAAAATTCATATTGGAACCTTTAGAAACAATGTTCGTGTGTCAGATTTCCTTCTAGAGTGGTGCTACTACCTCAACCATGGAGATAGCTACGGAAACTTGATTGAGCTATAGAAACTTGCACTGGCAAAACTATCATTAGTAAAACCAAGCTAGGTTCTTCTTAACTCGTTAAAAATAATGGAAATAATAATATTAAACCACGTAAACATGTATGCCGGAATTTGGTGGGTTTATGAAGAAATATGGTTAAGAATGATGGCAATGGGTGACTGGAATGATGCAAAAATGGATGGTTTGATTAGCAAAATCATGACAGATTGGAGGCCCAACACTCCCCCACACATAAGTTTTTGCATTTCCTCATGCAAGCAAAGCTTTGGAAACATTCACAATTCGACTAGTTCTCGGTAATCCCTTATTTTATCATTTCAACTGAATCCTTGACCAAAGCTCCAAGGGATTGGTGTAGATCACCTATCTTGGTAAGATTTGTTTTTCTCTCTCGTTCAGTGAACCGATGAATTCATTCTCCAAAATTACACATATGGTAGCACAACTCTTTGTTTTCACACTTGTTTCTTAATAGTTGCAAAATGGAAAAGAAGAGTTATACATATTCTTGTTGAAATTTTTGCGATAGTATGCTACTCATGAATGATATGATGTATGTTGATTTGTTCTTCTTTAATAAAACAAACATATATGCATTACTTAATAATCCCCTGCACATTTTCATATACAACTTGTGTGAAAGACAAGGGTGTCCATAAAGTAGCATATCCAAGTACTTGTCATTGTTGTTAAAGCCTTTGTGAATTCAATCTTAGAAACAATTTATGAAGTTTTTGTCACTTACTCAATTGTGCACAAATTGTTTAATCCTTGGTATAATATTCAACATGTCATATTGTGAGGAATGCAGCAATAAGACTCTTACTACATCCATGTGCTTTCCAACCCAAATAAGGAATAATATACATGTGCACCATGAATGTTGTATGTAAATAGACCACCACCTTTTGATCATGTGCTACAAACATGTACCATGAAGTCAACCTTGCTATATCTGTAAAATAATTTTTTATCTCAATAATTTCATGTTGATGGACCATTAAGGAAAGCATAAATGAAGGCCAAAAGGTCATATTGTTCATCAAAGAAGCACGAATTAATTTCTATGGCAGCAAGAAGAGAAAAGGTAAACATAAGATGTCATGAAAAGATTATGCAACCATAGTATGGGGCTCAGTCACAACAGCATTGGTAGAGCATCCAATAAGGTATGAGGGCTGAAAATAGTAGAATAGCGATGAAGGATTGAAAAAAATGGTTTTAAGAAGGTGAATATGATAGGGTGAAATACATAGATCACATGTTTTCAATAGCTTTTTTATTACAATTTCCAAAAAAAATTAACAAATTAAAAATTCTAATGTTACTTTTACCTCAAGTTTACCTTTTGTGGAACATGAAATTCTTAATTAGGGGCTGCAGGTGTTGATTTGGCTTAGGAGCTCTGTCGTTGCATGACATGTTGACCATCACTTTGACCTTGTTCCATAGATTTTGTCCCCTTCTTGTAACAGATTTTTTTTATAAATATATTTCAAATTAAAAATCAGATTCTCCTGAACTTTCTGAGGTTATTACCAATAATTTTATGCATCTTCCCACAAAATATCTCAACCAATTGGTGTACGAGTCTCGATAAAAGTGAGAAATGGTTGTAGGTGAAAGTGACCAAATTCTTCAAATATACACACTGTAATTTCTTGAAATTTTGTGTATTTATTTACCCTGCCTTAATGCATTTACCATAAAAATTTCAAGACCAATGGATACACGATTTTCAAGATATGGTCAAATCAATTTCTGCCATGTTTCACCCTTCAGGCTAACCCAATATTGCAACAAAAACATACGCCACAAACTCATGTTAAGGAAAAATTGAGTTCTTCAAAAGGTAAATGGTGTAATTTTACCTTTTTTACTGCCACATGTCTCCATAATCCCATTTTAATGAAGAAAATATGTTGATGTGAAAAAATACCAAAATCTGGCCTAATATGTTCATAGTGGTGAAAAATCAAATTCCACCTTAAAAACTGTTGAAAAGTCCTAGAAGATTGGACTTTTTTAGATTTTTTCCCACGTCTTACTCAATTTACCATATTCTCAGAAAACACAATAGTTTTCTTTCTACTCCAATCTCCTACAATATTTGTGCCAAAACTGCCTCTGGAACAAGCTTCTATAGCAAAAAAACTAGGTTGTTACAACAATAGCTGCAGAAACTGCAAATTTCTGTAGTTGTTGCAGAAAATGTCAATTTTTGCATAAAGTTGTTTTCTCTGAGTTTTAACTGTTGGTTTGAATCGTGTACTGCATGTTGAAGTAGAAACCATGAAACATAATGCATATTGACTAAAATAGACCCAATTTTATTGTTTTGCTTGAAAATCATGTGCGTAACAAGATGATAGATAAACTCATATGCAAAGTTAAAAGATGGAACCATGTGTGTAACAGGATGATAGATAAACTCATATGCAAGTTTGAAAGATATGATTTGATATGTACCAATATATGAGAGACCAACTACCATGATTGAGATGATGTCATAAGATACTAAAGAATGGAGTACTGGGATCCAATGACTGTCTTGAACCAAGATTCAATGTAATCTTGTCTTCCTTAGCCTCTTGCTATCATGTCATGCAAGTCTTTAGAGATGTGATCCCCATTCATAGAATCTGGTGATAGTCATGCATTAAACTTTTCAATCTCAGGTTCCAACAACTGCTCAATGAGCATCCATGATTCTTGGACCTTATATGAATCTTCTTCTTTTGGTTGTTATTATTCAATGAATGTTGGAGAATCATTTTTCAATACATCAACATTGTAAGTGGATTGAGGTGTTTTATTATTGGAGATATGAAATGGTCGTGTAGGTAGTGGAGTGGGAAAGGATCTTTGGGGTGCTTGTGTGGTTAGTAATGAAAAAGGTTGAATTGAGGTCAACTGGTGGTGAAACGGATGTTGTGGTGGAGCTTAATGGTATGGATAACATTGATATTGATATTGAGGATATGGTGGATTTTCACTGTAAGGCCCTTGCCAACCTTGTTTCTAGGATTGATTTTGAGGTTGCAATTGAGATGACCAAGGTTTTAAAGGTTGGCTTTGAGGTTGGGATTGACATTTCCAAGGTTTACAAGGCAAGGGAATTTTCCAATTACTTTGAGATTTTTGTGCATAATCCTGAAATTGAGAATTAATATCTTGCATCATACCAGGTTGATGAGAGTGTCATGGACTTATTGGAGCTACATAACAAGATTTTTCTAATGTTTGATTTGCTCCTTGGTAAATTGTCTTTAACCCTGGTAATGATGGAAAATCTTTAGTATTATGTGATCCTGCACCGATTTCACGAATTTTAATGTTATCAAGTGGACATTCATGCAAAGCATGTTTCTTTCTGTATTTAGGGAAAAATATAAATAAAGAAACATTCTCAATTTTTTTCTTGTTTTGCATTATTATCATATCAACTTGTTCATTTAAAATACCAAAAATATCTAGCAAATTGTTGAGTTTAATTTGACTTACCAATAATGAAGATCACTTACTCACTCTTTCCATAACTAGATCCTGAGGGGATCTTCCATACTTTATTTTTCCTTTTGATATGTTCTTGCACAGTTCACAAATCTCTTGAAATGATAGTTGAGAGACATATCCTTTTCCCACCATGTTAAGAAGATCAATCTATTCATCCCTTATAACATTTAGTAGGAGAGTTTTTAATGTGGCTTATCCTAAATTATGAAATCTTGATCTTTTGACATTATAAGTATATCTCTCCACTAAATATTCTAGGATATCATCCTCTCTTTTTTTCATCTTAAAGACTTCATTTCTAAGGTCATGGTGTATGCAATAATCTTCATATTTGTCCAAAAATATTATTTTCATATCATCCCATGTCCTTATAGAATTTTTTCCTAAAGTCATGAACCATTTAGAAGCTCTATTCTTCAATGTTATCAAAAACAAATTCAATTTTTGAATGTGTAATGAGTAGCCATAAGATCTACAAATTATTTCAAATTCAAAAAGAAATGTTTCTGGGTCTTCTGATGTCATACCTTTGAAGTCAGGAAATACGGATGGAGGAATGTTCTTCATATGAACATTGATAGCAATTTCTTGAATAGGAAATCCAAAAGGATCTTCCTCATTGTCATCATCTCCGACCATTTCTTCTACCTCCTTTGTCACCTCTTCTTATACCTTCAAAACTAGGAATTCATGATGTGGTTGTGTGTCTCTTACTACACCACGTGATATAGTGGGGGTGGTAGGTGATTGATTTTTTTTTTAATGAATTTACTTCTAGGGTGTACTAAAATGAAATTAGTCTTATGCAACTAAGAAAGAGATGAAATTGAAAGCTAAAACCTATGTATACTTCCCCAGCAACTGCGCCAAAATGTTGGATAATTTAATTGGTTGTTAAATTACTTTAATTTATATGTCAATCTAGGTACGTGAGCTTGTGAAGCACACTACATCGTATGTGCTAGGAGATTAGCTTTCAATATTTATGCATAACTGAAATGAATTGCAAACTTCAAAAAGAAGTTAGATTCTATTTATGAGATATTGGTAAGCACATGCACATGTTTTTTTTTCTCAAACACTTTATCTAATAAAAACACCAAATCGAGAATTGAATTATAAGGAGACGCAAAGAAAATCGATTCTAAACTATGAAAGCTCTTGAATTCTATGTTATTAATCATAAAAGCAAAAGCTAGTCTATTTTAATTAAAATCAAATCTAGTTTATTATGCTTGAAATCAAAACTAATATATTAAATTCAAAGGTAATCCTAATCTATCAAATTCAAAAAGTAATTTTAGCCTATGAATTAAAGGCAATGCTAATCCATGAGACTTGAAAAATATAACCTCAGTTGTCATTATTGTGGAAATAGATCTAGAAATTAGGAATAACGAATCTTATCAAGAATGAACTTGAACTAGAGAAAATCATAATATGTTAAACGTAAATTTTAGACTAAGCTAGAAAAATAAATTCAAAGTAAATACTTTTGTTTGTTTTTGGTCTTTTAATAAGCGCTTGTCCTGTAGGAAAAACAGAGGCAAACAAGTAAACAAAATGAAATGAATTCAATCTAAAGCAACAAATTATTAAAATGAAATATAGTTTTTATTTAAGCATAGAGCATAAAGAAATTAAATGAAATAAATGGAAAACATTAGCACTATTCTCATAGATCTCTAGGGGGGACTCCTAAGGACTGTGAGGTGTTGAAAATTCAGATCAGGAGAAGAGAATTTCCAATTAACAATTACATGAACGCCATGGACAAAGTTTGTATTATTTGCAGCATGTAAACAGAATTTACATAATGATAACTTTCAAAATAATTACAACTTCGGACCTAAGCTTAATACATTGAAAATATCCTCCTTTTTCAAATAGATTACAATGGTTTATAGATTTCTAAAGCAACTAGAAACTTAGAATTTCATTACATGAATTCTGGCCATGAGACCTCAACAAATTAATTTGAGAATACAATCAAATATGTTTTGAAGGATTTTAGGACAAAATATGAGCCCATATATGTTCATAATGATCTTCTTTCCACAAATTTTCTAAAGAACAACTCGTTATGGCCTCTTTTGTTTATTGTGCATTAAATGATGAATTGAAAAACCGTTTATCCATGTAATCTGCAAAATAAGGCTCCAAAGAACCTCAAAAATATCTCAAATGGTAACAAATCTAATAAAATTTGTCATGAAGAACCTAATTGGGTTTGGGATGAACAAAACCCATGTTTTCGTTTTCCAAAATTTGCTTTCATTTGCTCATAAAACGAAGTTGAATGTGACTAGCCAAAATTGTTGCATATTTCCTATGATTTGATGCTAGAGGTACACACATGCAAGTTGGGTGGAATTTAACCATTAAAAATCCATATTGGAACCTTTAGAAATAATTTATATGTGTCTTATTTCTTTATAGTGTGGTGCTACTACCTCAACCATGGAGATAGCTACGGAAACTTGACAGAGTTGCAAAAACTTGCACTGGCAAAACTATCATTAGTAAAACCAAGAAAAGTTTTTCTTAACTCATTAAAAATAATGGAAATAATAATAATAAACCATGTAAACATGTATGCCAGAATTTGGTGGGTTTATGAAGAAATATGGTTAATAATCATGGCAATGGGTGAGTGGAATGATGCAAAAATGGATGGTTTGATTAGCAAAATCATGACAACTTGGAGGCCCAACAGTCATGGGATACGTATTCCAATTTGAATGTAGGGAAAAGCACTATACTTGGAATCACTTTTGGTTTATTAATGGCTAAGGAGATTAGAAAAGTAAAAGAGGCATTAATTGGCATTTTATTAAGAAATAAAGGACAATAGGAGAAAAGGAAGGTGAAGAGACACAGATTTGTATGAGAGGCAAATTAGAAGGAAAATTTAGGAAAATGAAGAAAATAGAGACATCAATAATAAAAGGCATCAAATAATCCACTACTACATTTGGCGAAAATTCTGACAGCAGAATCCAAGGAAACAAATAAAATCAGAAAAATTGTCGGAAGTTAAATGTATTTTTTTGTTTCTTTTTTCCAAAATCCCAACACCCATCAAATATTTGAAACAAGTTATTTAACAATCGAATATTTGACAGATTTGTAGAAATTTTGAATAATTTAGCACATATTCAATGGATATTATCCTGATCATGTACTATTGCGGAAAACATACACAATACATAAGCTCCTCTACGTTGATCATCAATATAGCAGCATCAATAACAATAAAACATCAAGAGCATTCACAACATTAACACAGTATGTATCCCGGGGAAAGCATCTCGCTAAAAACCCCAACTATCTGTATATTAATGATTGATCATGTAACATTAACACAGCATAATACTTCTCACAAGTATCTCCACCTCTGTTACACACATACAGCTCAAGATATGAAATCAATCACTGGCTCAAATTCTCTCGCGTGCTTGCTCTGCCTGGCTGCCTCAATACCTACACAAGAATGAATGATAATTCCAATGCAAGCCACGTCTTTCCTTGGCTAAATCACGTATTTCCAAGCTACAATGTGGGCAAACTCATTGGCATACTCAATCCCTGATTTGTGCAAGATCTGGTGCACAACTATAGTCACAACTGATAGCAATCTGATTCTCTAACACCTGTCCCTGTTGAACTGAACATGCACTGACATGCAACTGAGTTAACTGATGTATTCATTAGTTGTATTATGAGTTAATAACTTGTGAATTAATTAATAACTAATTCACCTAACTCATCTCTATTCTATTCGCCAGTTAGACTAAATACAACTAGTTTAACAAAGCTAAACTGAACACAACTCCATCAACTGCACCTCCAGTCCACTAAACTCAACTCACTTGAGTTCTAACTGAAGTCATGCATGCAAATATCCAACTAACCCATAAGAACCACGTATTTCCTTCATGCAATTGCATGTGCCACATCCGTAGCTCGAACTGAAGTGCTCCAAGAGAATAAGATTAAGTTTATAGTCCAAATATTATTGTGAGATAATAATATTTGACTTTTCTATTTTTGACAGCCAGTCTAAAAATAGACTTGATCACTCACACTGTGATCACTCACACTTTCATCAAAAAATAGAAGTCCATCTATTTTTCCCAACTTGATCAATCATCCATAAACAGCAACCTGCAATCCATAGACATGATCCATATGTCTAAAAATAGACATAGTCTAAAAAATAGACTTGCGCCAAAAATAGCCTGCGGGCCCACTTAGTGAAGGCGACTCTTTTCACTAAGCTCCATCATCTTGTTGCAATCTCAACAAGCATTTCTTGTTGCACACTTTTCAACACTCCCTCTCAACAAGAAAGAATTCCTCTCAAACTCGATCCTGTAACTCTAGAATGTTCTGCATGCAACACATCTGGCAGGTCCACTTGCTCTATCATCAAAGTCTCTGACTGCTATTGCCTCTGTCGAATGAAAACTTTGCATCTCTGTGCTCTTCAGTATCTGACTGCTCTAGCCTCTGTCACCTTGATCTCTGACTACATCCGTGCTGCTGCTGGTTCTATCTCCCGGCATTGCATCCGCACTGCACC
>APFE031344422.1:92116-112810 GCA_000404065.3 Pinus taeda | reverse complement strand
TGGCCTTTCAGATTATGTGTTGTGCTTCAGTGTATCTAGTCTGAAAATTGATGAAATGTGGTACCTGGAGGAGAGAAGATTGTAGGTCAGCACCTACGTACTAGTATCTAAGCTAGTACAAGAGCTAAAGGAAATCTTTGGAGCACTGTAGTAGGTAGTAGCCTGCGTACTAGTAAATGGATCGGCTAGTACAAGAGCAAAGGGGGTTGTAACTCCTGTACTGGTATAAGACTGCACCAGTACAAAATATTGTAAAAGGATTTTCTTATTAAGAAGAAGATTGAGATGACTTGCAGCAGGTGGTTTTCTCCCGCATTGCGTTTCCACCTTATATCATGGTGTTCATGTGTGTGCCTTATGTGTGATGATTTATTCTATGTTATTGCATCTGTTAACTGATAATATGGTTGATAATGTTCTAATGTACTCATTGAAGATCAATTAACTTAGTCATAAGAAGTTGTGGAAGTAGCATATATGAATCTGATTATGGAAATGAAAAAGTTTTATTAATGTGATAATACTGATTCACCCCCCCCTCTCAGTATTATTTCCAACACAAATATGCTCTTACAAGGTGTTGTTAGGGTGTCAAGTCAATTTTATTTTATTTTATTTCAGTGAGTCTTCAAAAACAATTTGTCATTGGTTATCGTGTCTAGGTCACTGCTACTCTCTTCACTTACCCATGGTCTTCATCACTCATCATGGTCATCTTCTTCGAGGTATCATATCTTCATTTAAGTGTCTTGGGTCATGAAATGGTTAAATTCCTCATTTTAGGTCATGGTCTAGGGTTTCACTCCATGTGTCATCACAATACCATATGTTTCCAAAAGCATGTCCATCATGTGATTATGTAAGTAAAGGGAGTTAGCAGCTTAGGGAAAGAAAAATAAAGGTAATGGTAATGTTTTATTTCACCTAAGACAATGTTGTAGTATACTACCTCGCCTCATCATTCCTCATAGGGACATGTTTGATTCAAAATATGTTTCTGACCAAATGGAGAATAATTTTACAAAAGTGAAATGTTTTTTGTCCATTATAGTCCAAGGAATAAAAAACTCCTTCATTTTATGCACAAGTGTTATGATTTGAAAGAAATTCCCAAAATACACTTGTTATGAGAGAGTTAATGCACTTACGTACTGCTTGACTTCAAGATAGTTTTTCAGGTGTTTGGAGCAGGTGTTGCCATTTATTAAGGACTCTATTGTGTAGCAGACATATTAAGCTTTCCAATGGCACCTTTAGATCATGATTTAGATTAGTGAAAGGCATCCAAAGGTGCTCTGCAAGATGGAGCTTCTCTTTTGTTAGAGAAACCCTAAGTTTTTGGAGTGACATTGGGAAAATCAAATTTTCTCCCTCATGGATTGTACAAATTACATGCTTGAAGTGTCCATATTATATCAAACTTCAAGATCTTTCCAACGAGCTATCAATCTCTAAATTTGGATTAGTTTAAGGCCTCCAAAAGTGGTTTGGAATATGGCATTGTGCTTCTGTGAACTACGCTACGCTTTGGCACTTTGCGTAGGAACACTGCGCCGTGCGCAGGACAGAGTGCCCAAAAATCCTTCAAAACTATCCCAAATTTCAATCTTTCACTTGCAAGCTTGATTTTATTGACATCTAAGCCAAGGGAAAAGTAATTACACCGTCATCCTCCATCTCTTGCTTTCCCAATTTCATCTCATGTTAATGATTCTCCAAGTTAGGGTTTGTAGCAATTTTTTTATGGGAAATGCTAGGGTAAAAATGGTCATCATAATTTTTTATCTCCAAAACATGTAAATTGATATCCTACACTTGCACACATGTTTGATGAGTCATTTTGATCCGTTCATTCACCTCCAAACAAAGTTTAAACACTGAAAAAGCAAAACCCTAGCTCATTCCTAGAGTTCTTTTGGGAAAATTTCAGTAAACCTTCTTGGTCTCACTTGCAAGCGACAACATCTTTTCACTATTTTATTCACTCATTTCCATCAGTTTTCAAAGTCATCTCATCTTTCATAAAACCCCTCCCATCATTTTGTAAAAATCTCCTACATATCACTTCATTTCCATTCACACCTCACATCTATTTTAACTTCCTCCTGCTAGGGCTTTGTGTCATCATGGAGGTTGAATCTTCACCAGAAAGAAAGAGACAACACAAAGGAGGGAGGATTCTTAGATATGAGCCATCAGGTTGCAACACAATCAACTCCTACCCTTTCATCAAACAGTGCTTTGAGGATGTTCACTGCTTGGAATTTTGCAAAAGGGTAAGTGAGGCAGGGTTTTATGAGCAACTAACAGATTGGGTAGCAACACAACTGAAAGGAGATACTATTGTCATTGCTGGTATTGAGTTTAGTTTTTCAGTGGCCTCCATCTCACTAGCAAATGGTTTACCAGACAATGGAAAATATAGATTAATGGAATGAGTCTAGATCTTGAAAACTACAAGCCCTTCTTAAAGACTCCATACAAAGTACACATACTCACCTCATGCCTTTCAAATATTTACTAGAGAAATATGCCCCTTAAATGAAAAATATCATAAGGTTCTTTACCTATGAAGGTAGATTCTCCAGGTTGTATGCCTATCATATTCGCCTCTTGATCCACTTCACATCTCAAAAGCCAGTCAACATGTGTAATTACTTGTTTAGGAGCATTTCAAAAATGTCTGAAAAAATAAAATTAAAGGACAAAGAGCACTCTCCAAGCTTGTTTCATCACAATCTCATCAAAACCATTGTCCTTCATTGGCTGGCAGTGAGAGGTATGGCTTGGGAAGATTTTTTAGAAACAACTTTAAAATGGCATGAGGAAAATGTAGCATCTTAGTCCCCAAGTGCACCAAAACAACAAATAGAGATGGGGTCATCTAGCAAAACAGCAGAGAAGATTCAACTACCTAGGCCAGAGGTGACCAAAGTGTATCAGAAAGGGCATAGGCTTGTGTTTCTTCTCACAAAGAGAAAGGGGCAAAGCCTTCTTCATCAACAAAGTAGGAATCAACAGCAAAGGATAAGAAGACAGTTGAGCATGAATTAGAGATTATTGATTTAGAAGAGCAAGATGAGACTTCAAATATGAGGCAGACTATCAGGGACAAGGACTACCAAATCAAGGAGCTGACAATAAATATGGAAATATCAAAGTACATTATATCATTCCTTGAATAGGAAAACAATCAACTCAAAGAAAAAGAGTTGATCCTAGAAAAGGAAAAAACTAAGTTAATGCAGCAAATTGGAAAAGGTAAGGAGGTCGTGACATCAAGAAAGCCTGAAGCATCATAGGTCAAAGGGAAAAGGAAAAGGCCAAGAACCAGATGTCTCAAGGAAGCTTTGCAAGAGGAACAAAAACAAATATTACTTAATGAAGACCTTGACCTAGAAGAAAGGATTGCCCTAGAGGTACATCAAGATAAAGAATATTGGCTCAACAGGGTAAATGAACACTTAGAGAAGCTCGTGGTGAAGGTAAACATAGATAATCAAATGCTCAGACACATGGCACATCATTATCAAGCTCAAAACATGATCGCTAATGTCAAAGTGAAACAACTTAAAAACAAGCTCAAGGAGACCAAAAAAGATCAAAATGATAAGGGAAATTTGGAGATGTTTGATGAAGCATCCATTAAGCTATAACAAACTAACGTTTACACCTTCCCTCCAATTTTGAGTATTTTTAGTTTTTTGGAAAATTTTGGTATAAATTTAGAAATTTGGCCTTTCCTCAGGAATCCATTTGAGGAAAGGTCTACATTTTGGAAAGATCTTGACATCCTATAAAAACCCATTTGCCCATATTTTGCAAAGGTGGCTTAGTTTTGGAGAAAAGTACAAAAAAGTGGCAAAAACTAGCATTCTGGACCATTTTTTGATAGGCGCTGTGCTTCTAGAGTAAGCTTGGGAGAATGGATTTTTGAAGGTCTTCCCATGCTCCAAATTCTGAAATTCAAACTGTTTTGGAAACTAGACTTGAAGGGCTAGTTGAGAATTCTCTTGGATCTACATTTTGATACTTGGAAGGCACATGAAAATCAGCTCAAAGTTGGCGCTGCGCTTCTACACTTTATGTGTTTTTATTTGGAAAATATCACTATGTAAATTTCTAGTTTTCAGTCTAACTTGGTCAAAGTCAAGATTCTCTATGTAATGGCACTAGTTACCAGGCTAGCTGATGTAGGCATGAATAAATGTACATAATAGGTTGTTTTTGATGTTTATTACGCCTCATAAAAGAAGAAAACTCCTAAACAAACTCTTCATGAAGTGTTTGAGTTGCACCTTCTCACTCTCACCTGTTGGTTGAGAGAATTTTGGAGTCAGTTTACTCCACCAAGGAATTCGACTCCTGAAGGTGGGAAAGTGGTATAGGAGAGTCTATAAGTACTATTTCACTTCAAGAGAAGGGGGTTGAACTTTTTGTGATGGAGGCTTGCATTTAATCATCTTTTAGCTAATACAGATGCAAGTTGCAGCTATTTTCAAGGAAATCTAGCCCAGTGAGTTCATGGTGCTTGTACTTCATTATTTTTGTTTTATGATGGTCTAAAAGTATTTATCTACATTATATATCTTCTTTCTATGAATTACTTGTGATAAAATACTCAGAATTCTTCTTTTTCAAGCTCTGTTATCTGGTTTTCATAGTTATGTGTTTTGTCTTCCTAAGCTAATGAAATCATGTTTATTTATGCTCATTAATTTATTCCACGCTATATCTTCTATACTACACTGAAAAATACTTAAATTACAATATGGCTTCTGACATCTAGCTCCTTCTTATGTTTGTTCCTGTATTCCCACAGCCTAGACCTACTTGTGGCTCCAAACCCTAAGTTCAGCAAATCCTTAAAAAACCAAATTTTCACAAACAAATACACATATCTAGCCTAAAATTCATTTGCTTTAAAGTCATCGCTGATAAGAGACTTAGAGAGATCCCTCTCATGCTTAGTAGGGCTAGCTACTGAGTTGAAGTGGCTTGAGGTTACCCTTGTCGATTTCCTTTTCAACCTAGGAAATTGTAAGCACTAACATTTTTGGCGCTGCTGCCGGGGAACGAGAGATCATATCCTCCTTGGGAAAGAATGACAAGGATCAGATCTGATTGCTGATGGTGAACAGTGATCAGATAGAAGAAAGGGTGTGCATCTTTCACCTGGTGACTCCAGTGTTGAAGAATCCAAAGGTTCAGAATTTTCATGGCGACTCCACTGTTCAAAAACCGATAGTTTGAAGAACTTCTTAGTGTCTTAATTGTTTTCAAGATGGATTCAACTGCTTGAAGGTATGCTCCTATGAATCGAGCTCATATTCTTGGTTTTCCAAATCGAATTCCTTGCATAGATTGGAAAACTAATTTTCCCAAATTCATAGATAGAAACGAGGATGAGGCTATTCTGCATCTAATCAAATTTCATTGTCATATACATAAGCTTGGGATTAAGTTTCATGAGGATTGTTTGATGAAAATGTTTATGGCTACCCTAGAAGGAAAAGCAAGATCATGGTATAAAGGATTGAAGCCATGCAGTTTATTCTCTCTTAAAGAATTCCACACAACATTCTTTGAGTTTTATGGAAAACATCATCATTCATTCCTATTGTTCGAAGATTGTTGTGAATCATGTGAAAACTTCATTCAATACCTTGAAGAAAATTTTGGTGATGAAGAATGTCTAGATTTTGAGATCATAGAGGCCCTTTATGAATATTCTTCCCAACAAAAATTAACAGAGATTAGATGTTTTGATACAAAGGATCATTCACAACACACATCAAATCCTTCTTTGCTTGAAGATGAAACATGTCTGCATCTTAACAATCAAGAAGAAATTGGTCCAAGTGAGAATTCTGAAATTGTATGTACAGAAAACTTAAGCAGTGAACTATCTAATGACAATTATCATCTACTTTTGCAAGGAAATAGTGAACAAGAAGTTGTTTCCCTTGATTCTTGTAGCAATCAAATTGATATTATTCCTGTTGAAGCACATGAGGAATCAAACATACTTGAAGTGGTTGCTGCATTTAAAGTTTTCCATGAGCATCCAAACCCATGTCTTTTGGATGAGAGGTATGAAGATAGTCATTCACTTGTTCTTTCAGATTGTTCTTTCTCTGAGGATTTATTTTAAGATCGGGTTTGTGAAGACCAAGATGAGGTTTCTGCTAAAATGTATGAACAAGGATCTCTAGACATTCACCACTCATATATCTCTCCAGCTCATTCATTTTTTGAAGCACTATTTCAAGGGAAAATTCATGCAAATCATAATTTTAAATCAGCATGTGTGAAGCTTTCGAACAATGTAATTATGGCAGAGATTAATCATCAAAGATTACAAGCAGATTATGAAGAGAAGAGCAGCGATAAAGAAGAGGTTGTTTTAGAGCCACTTGCACAAGATGATCTTCCTCCAGATTCAAAAAACGAAGAGTGTGCTTGTATTTCTTTTGACTTTTAAGATATGCTAATGTTCCAAATTATTATAGACCCTATTGCCAATTTGTTGCAGCCATCTAGAAAGATGCATTTTCTTTTATTAATGGATCATGAGCACATATTCAATGGACACTTGAAGTTCCCTATCTTTTTTTTATTCTACCTGCTGAAGGAAAGTACTAGCAGAATTCAAGTAAGTAGCCACTTGCTGGATTGGTTACACTGGAAGGATCATTACACATGATTGTATATATATCTTCAGTAGGAGGGCGGTTGTCATCAGGATTTGAAGCCCGAGGTGAGGGCCCTAATATCTCAATGATCTGCTGCCATAAGTAAGTTCAGTCATTATGTTTTTTATAGTCAAGCCAGTCAGTTAGTTCGTCAGTTTTCAGTTTGAGTTTAGTCTTTGCATTATGACTACATTGCCCAATGGATAAGGCTACTTGGTCTACGGTGTTCTTGACACCTCCAAGGAGCTACAGTCCCCAGTTGGAGCCAATGTTAGTGTCAGTCAGTTCGGCATGTCACCAGTGATCAAATATGCTCTTACAAGGTGTTGTTAGGATGTCAAGTCAAATTTTTGTTATTTCAGTGAGTCTTCAAATAAAAATTTGGTCATTGGTTATCGTGTCTAGGTCACTGCTGCTCACTTCACTTACCCATGGTCTTCATCACTCATCATGGTCATTGACTTCTTCGAGGTATCATATCTTCATTTAAGTGTCTTGGGTCATGAAATAGTTAAATTCCTCATTTTAGGTCATGGTCTAGGGTTTCACTCCATGTGTCATCACAATGCCATATGTTTCCAAAAGCATGTCCATCATGTGATTAAGTAGTTAAAGGGAGTTAGCAGCTTAGAGAAAGAAAAAATAAAGGTAACAATAATGTTTTATTTCAAATAAGACAATGTTGTAGTACACTACCTCGCCTCATCATTCCTCATAGGGACATGTTTGATTCAAAATACGTTTCTGACCAAATGGAGAATAATTTTACAAAATTGAAATATTTTTTTGTCCATTATAGTCCAAGGAACAAAAAACTCCTTCATTTTATGCACAGGTGTTATGATTTGAAAGAAATTCCCAAAATACACTTGCTACGGGAGAGTTAATGCACTTCTATACAGCTTGACTTCAAGACAATTTTTCAGGAGTTTGGAGTAGTTGTTGGTAGTTCTTAAGGACTCTATTGTGTAGCAAACATCCTAATATTTCCAATGGTACCTTCATATCCAAAAGTGCTATGCAAGTTGGAGCTTCTCTTTTGTCAGAGAAACCCCGAGTTTTGGAGTGACCATGGGAAAATAAAATTTTCGCCCTCATAGATTGTCCAAATTACATGTTTGAGGTGTCCATACTATATAAGACTTCAAGATATTTCCAACGAGCTATGAAGCTCTCAATTTGGAGCATTTTAAGGCCTCCAAAAGTTGTTTGGAAGATGGCGCTGCGCTTCTGTGAACTACACTGCACTTTGGCGTTTCGCATAGGAACACTGCGCTCTGTGCAAGACATAATGCCTAGAAATCCTTCAAAACTCTCCAAATCTCAATTTTTCACTTGCAAGCTTGATTTTATTGAATTTTGAGCCAAGGGACAAGTAATTACACCATCATCCTCCATCTTTTGCTTTCCCAATTTTATCTCATGTCAATGATTCTCCAAGTTAGGGTTTGTAGCAATTTTTTTATGGGAAATGCTAGCGTAAAAATGGCCATCATAATTTTTTATCTCCAAAACATGTAAATTGATATCCTACACTTTCACACATGTTTGATGAGTTATTTTGACTAGTTCATTCACTTCCAAACAAAGTTTAAACTCTGAAAAAGCAAAACCCTAGCTCATTCCTAGAGTTCTTTTGGGCGAATTTCATTATAAACCTTCTTGGTCTCACTTGAAAGAAACAAAATCTTTTCACTATTTTCTTTACTCATTTCCATCAGCATTCAATTTCATCTCATATTTCATAAAACCCCTCCCATCATTTTGTCAAAATCTCCTACATATCACTTCATTTCCATTCACACCTCACATCTATTTTCACTTCCTGCTGTTAGGACTTTGTGTCATCATGGAGGCTGAATCTTTGCCAGAAAGAAAAAGAAAACACAAAGGAGGTAGGATTCTCAGATATGAAACATTAGACTGCAACATAATCAAATCCTATCCTTTCATCAAATAGTGCTTTGAGGATGTTCACTGCTTGGAATTTTGCAAAAGGGTAAGTGAGGCAGGGTTTTATGAGCAACTGACAGATTGGGTAGCAACACATCTGAAAGGAGATACTACTGTCATTGCTGGTATTGAGTTTAGTTTCTCATTGGCCTCCATATCACTAGCAACTGGTTTACCAGAAAATGGCGAATATTGGTTTAAGGGAATGAGTCTAGATCTTGAAAACTACAAGCCCTTCTTAAAGATGCAATACAAAGATACACATACTCACCTCATGCCTTTCAGATATTTACTAGAGAAATATGCCCCTTAAATGAAAAATATCATGAGGTTCTTTAACTGTGAAGGTAGATTCTCCAGGTTGTATGCCTATCATATTCGCCTCTTGATCCACTTCACATCTCAAAATCCACTCAACATGTGTAATTACCTGTTCAGGAGCATTTCAAAAATGTCTGAAAAGATACAATTAAAGGACAAAGAACACTCTCCAAGCTTGTTTCATCACAATCTCATCAAAACCATTGTCCTTCATCAGCTGGCAGAGAGAGGTATGGCTTGGGAAGCTTTTTTAGAAACAACTTCAAAATGGCATGATGAAAATGCAACATCCCTGTCCCCAAGTGCACCAAAACAACAAACAGAGATGGGGTAATCTAGAAAAACAACAGAGAAGAATCAACTACCTAGGTCAGATGTGACCAAAGTGTATCAGAAAGGGTAGAGGCTTGTGTTTTCTTCTCACAAAGAGAAAGGGGGCAAGCCTTCTTCCTCGACAAAGCAGGAATCGACAACAAAGGATAAGAAGATAGTTGAGCATGAATTAGATATTATTGATTTAGAAGAGGAAGATGAGACTTCAATTATGAGGAAAACTATGAGGGACAAGGACTACCAAATCAAGGAGCTGGCAATAAATATGGAAAGAGCAAAGTACATTATATCATTCCTTGAACAAGAAAACAGTCAACTCAAAGCAAAAGAGTTGATTCTAGAAAAGGAATAAACTAAGTTAATGCAGCAAATTGGAAAAGGTAAGGAGGTTGTGACATCAAGCAAGCCCGAAGCATCATAGGTGAAAGGGAAAAGGAAAATACCAAGAACCAGAGGTCTCAAGGAAGCTTAGCAAGAGCAACAAAAACAAATATTACTTAATGAAGACCTTGACCTAGAAGAAAGGACTGCCCTAGAGGTACATCAAGATAAAGAATATTGGCTCAATAGGGTAAATGAACACTTAGAGAAGCTCTTGGAGAAAGCAAACAGATTTAATCAAATTCTCAGACACATGGCACATCATTATCAAGCTCAAAACATGATCGCCAATGTCAAAGTGAAACAACTTAAAGACAAGCTCAAGGAGACCAAAAAAGATCAAAAGGATAAGGGAAATTTGGATATGCTTGTTGAAGCATACATGAAGCTATAACAAGATCAGTTTTAAACCTTACCTCCAATTTTGAGCTAATTCTGAGCATTTTGAGTTTGTTGGCAAATTTTGGTCTAAATTCAGAAATTTTTCCTTTCCAGAGGCGCCACGATTTTTCCTTAGGCATCCATTTGAGGAAAGGTATACATTTTTGGAAAGGTCTTGACATCCTCTAAAATCTCATTTTCCCAGATTTTGCAGAGGTGGCTTAGTTTTGGAGAAAAGTGCAAAAAAGTGGCAAAAAACTAGCAATTTGGACCATTTTTTGACAGGCGCTGCACTTTTGGAGAGACGTTGGGAGAATGAATTTTTGAAGGTCTTCCCATGCTCCAAATTCCGAAATGAAAACTGTTATAGAAACTAGACTCGAAGGGATAGTTGACCGTTCTCTCAGATTTTCATTTTGACCCTTGGAAGTCACCTAAAAATCAGGTCAAAGTTGGCGCTATGCTTCTGCACTTTCTGTGTTTCTATTTGGAAAATTTCACTATGTAAAATTTTTAGTTTTTAGTCTAACTTGGTCAAAGTCAAGATTCTCTATATAATGGCACTAGTTACAAGGTTAGGTGATGTAGGCATGAATAAATGTAGATCATAGGTTTTTTTGTTATGTTTATTAGGCCTCATAAAAGAAGCAAACTCCTAAACAAACTCTTCATGAAGTGTTTGAGTTGCACCTTCTCACTCTTACCTGTTGGTTGAGAGAATCTTGGAGTCAGTTTCCTCCACCAAGGAATTCGACTCCTGAAGGTGGGAAATTTGTCTAGGAGAGTCTATAAGTACTATTTCACTTCAAGAGAAGGGGGTTGAACTTTTTCTGAAGGAGGCTTGCATTGTAATCATCTTTCAGCTAATACAGATACATGTTGCAACTATTTTCAAGCAACTCTAGCCCAGTGAGTTCATGGTGCTTGTAATTCATTCTTTTTGTTTTCTCATGGTCTAAACATATTTATCTACATTATATCTCTTCTTTCTATGAATGCCTTGTGATAAAATACTCAGAATTCTTGTTTTTCAAGCTCTGTTATCTGGTTTTCATAGTTACATGTTTTATCTTACTAAGCAAATCAAATCATGTTTATTTATGCTCATTAGTTTCTTCCACACTATATCCTCTATACTACACTAACATATACTTAAATTACACCATGGCTTCTGACATCTACCTCCTTCTTATGCTTGCTCCTATATTCCCACAACCTAGACCTACTTGTGGCTCCAAACCCTAAGTTTAGCAAATCCTTAAAAAATCAATTAAACACAAACAAATACACATATCTAGCCTAAAATTCATTTTCTTTAAAGTCATATCACTAATAAGAGACTTAGAGAGATCCCTCTCATGCTCAGTAGGGCTAGCTACTGAGCTGAAGTGGTTTGAGGTTACCCTTGTCGATTTCCTTTTCAACCTAGGAGATTGTAAGGACTAACAGGGTGTGCATGTGGACTCAACCAAGATACATGTTATTCAGGATTGGCCAACCCCAACCACTCTAACAGAGCTCCGCAACTTTTTGGGTCTTGCCAATTTCCACCACAGGTTCATGTTTGGTTTCTCTCATATCACTTGGCCTTTGAGTCAGGTCACCAAGATAGGAGAAAAAGAAAGTTTATTTTGGTCTAAATCCCAAAAAAAATTCTTTTTCGAGTTGAAGCATTGCCTCTTCTCTGCACCAATGCTCACATTACCAGACCTACAAAATCCATTTGAGATTAAGACAAATGCATTTGACTATGCTATTGGTGCAGTTCTTACTCAGTAGGGGAATGAAGTGGCATATCATAGTGAGACAAATTCAGACACAATCTGGAAGTATCCCACCTATGAAAAAGAGATATATCCATTATGTAGGCCTGTCGACAGTGGAAGCATTACATTTTGGGGAAGGAAACAATCATCCACACAAACCACTGATCCCTGCAATTCATATAGACACAAGGAAAGTTTTAGAATGATCGCTATAAAAAATGGTCCACATACTTGCAACAATTCCATTTTAACATTAAGTATAAGAAGGGAAACACCAATAATTTTGCAAACTGGCTCAACCAACCATCGATCATGGCACTAACCATTGTGCTCGACTATTGTCACGACATGAGACTTCGGAATGGCTACATCTTTACCAGAGTGATCCAGAATTCGATTTCACATACCATATGCTCGTGGAAGGTCAAACGTTCTAGACTATCACCTCCAGGACACACTATTATGCCACCTCGAACACCTCTGTGTTCCTTCAAGCGAGTGTGCCAATATAATTTGGGAGGTGCACTATAGTCAATTCGCTTGACATTTTAGGGTAGAAAAGATAGTGGTAGTGTTGGAGAAGTATTTTTATTGGCAAAACCTTCGACAAGATGTTGGTAAGTATATCAGATCCTGCACTGTGTTTTCATCGTCGTCGACAAATTATCTAAGATGGTCGTTATGGAGGCCCTCAAGAAGAGTATCATAGCAGAAGCCACTGCCAAATTATTCTTTGAACGTGTGTGGGTACATTTTTTGGATCCCACGATCCATTATCTTAGATTGGGACAACAGGTTACTAAGTGCATTCTTGTCAATCCTTTGGTCATTGTTAGATACCAAGCTCACTAAGTACACAAACTTCCACCCTAAAATTGATGTCCAGACATAAGTCATCAATAGGATGATCATGCACATCCTGCACATGTAAAATCGAAGCATCCATGCACATGGGATGAAAACCTACCCTATGTCTAGCACAGCTGCAACAGATCTCTCCACAACTCAACTCGCGACAACCCCTTTCAGGTGGTACTAGGATTCCAGCCACTATGTCCCATTTATGTTACTATACCACTTGTAGCTACTCAAGCAAATGTGACCCATGTCCATTTTGAAGCAAACATATTTAACAACTTCATTGATCACATTAAAAAAATCCACCAGCAGGTCCATGACATATTTGATATAGCAAATGCTAAGTACAAACAACGTCATGACCAACATCGAGTGCCAAACAAGTTTCGGGTGGGTGATAAAGTTTGGTTACATTTGCAAAAAAAACACCTTTCAGGGGCCTACCGTAAGCTACAACTGCTCTGATATGGACCTTACACCATCACTAAGGTTGTAGGGGACAATGCTTTAGAGCTCAACATTCCACCATTCCTTGGTCTCCACCCAGTGTTCAACGTGTACCACCTTCAACCATACTTTCATCCATTACTGGACACATCAGACTTTACAAAACAACTCACACCAATAGAGCTAAACCCAAACTACATGGAAAAATCTACAACTAATTGGATCATGGACATGCATATCAAGAACAATCACCAACAAAAGATACAATTGTATCGGGTTGTCAAAGCTGGAAAACTCTTGCACCAAGGCAAGTGGCTCACCAGGGACCAAGTTTAGCAAAAGTTTCACCATCTCATGGAGGCACTCAACGCAATGGGGACCAATTCTTCCTAAGGATGGGGGGGGACTGATCCAGGTGGATATTGGTGGCCACCTACCTATTCCACTTGAACCCCCGCCATTGTTTCTTTTATTTTCCTTAATTGTAGCACAATTTACTATTTTTGGAAAAAAAATTGGGTCTTGAACTTCCGAAGCCATTTTAAGGTCGTAAAAGACATTCGTTTTTGGAAAATAGACATATGTAAGTATTCCTTGGATAGATATTTTTATCGAGGTATCATGCACATCAAAGAAATATCATATGCCAAAGTTATAACCTCAGGAAGTTGATGTACCAATTCACCCCAACGGGTTTGAGAATTTTGGTGCTTCATCTCCTAGGGTTAGTTTTTTGGGTGTTTAGGGTTTTCCATTATTTCTCAATAATACCTTTGAGCCTCATTATAACATAGTTCATAGGCATGTAGCCACCACATCTCTTCTCAAAGATAAGCTACCATCGCCCAAGCTAGTTTATTTCCATTTTGTATGTAAGCATATTTCAGTTTTTTGATATTAATGAAATGAGGATTTATTTTTGCTGCATCTCCATGTTTATGTTTATATCTGCATTTTAATGCATTCTTGCATAAGTCTAGATCACTCACCGATATACATACTCCACCTAGGATTCCTGGAGTATGTCTTCCATTAGACCATTTCCATAAAGAAAATGTCTCTCCATTGGACCATTCTTGATATGAGTCCATGTACTTGACTTAGAATCTCCATCCTAATCCATCATAGTACATGACACAATAATGTCTGTCCAATATGCTTATCCAATTCACCATTCTCGTTATCCATCCATGTACTTCACTTAGGATATCAATCATAATCCGTCATATTACCTGACACAAGGAGAACCATGCTTATTCAATCCATTCTCCCTATCCATGATACATGCATTATACTTGTGGTAGTTATTCCAGGCCTAATACATGAAATAGGGAGAACTAGTGTCCCGACTTACTCGCTCTCAACCTGAGAGGAGAAATCCATGTTCACTACCTCTCAAATAGGGAGAATTCACCAATAAGCATCAACTTTTGTCAGAATTACTCATACTTCCCTTACATCATCTATCTCTAGCGTCCTCAACCAACCCTCTTGTCACTAAGTTTTCTCATCTTGCAACATATTGAAATAGGGCTCCAAATATTCCTCCTAGCAACCTATAATATTGTACATGAGGTCTTCACTTACTGCATCCTAAACTATGTCAAACACTACTTCCCGCATTGCACAATTTCTTGCACTACTTTCTACTTGAAGATAGTTCATTACAAAATTCCTTCAACAATGTTATCCAATCTATTTTTCAATCAACTTTGAACACAACTAGGATGACCTTTTTAATTAGTCTTTATCAGTCAATGCAACTTGATAGACTTAAATAATTATTCCCTCTAGTTCCTTCTCTTATTTCTCTAAGATAACTAACTCCTAGGGACTTCACCAAATTACTTTATAGCATAGATAAGGCTGCTCCACTATATTTGTTCATGAGATAGAGAATCTTCCTTCTTGTAGTGACTCATCATATCAGTGTCACTACATATATGGTCTTCATAATAAAACCCCCTTAACAATGATAATGTTGCTCCTTATTCATTGTAATAGGGCATCTTAGGAAAAACGATTTGAATGTGACTTATCACATAACAATTACTTCATCTAGGGCATACTTGGAAGCCCATATAACAATGATTTCCTCACACAAAACACAATTTCTAGGACAAACATCAAATGTTGTCCAAAAACCTTGGTACAACCCAACTATCATAGCAATTACATTAACATAGGATAAGTAACTTACCTCCTTAAGAACTCAACTCAACTTCTCAAGGATCCTCGATGGACCTGCACACATCCTTGACTAAAGTTCTCAGCCTCATCTACAAAACTCTATATCCATATAACCTAGGGTTACCTCAATCCTTTGTTCAACCCTTTAGCCATGGTAACATGCTCCTATAAAACTAGAAAACCTTCGTTGATAATGGAGAGAAACTCTACGTTAAATAGGCCTCCCTTTTAAATTCAAGCAAGGGTCTCAACCCTTCTTCTTCAATCATTGAAAGAGATCAATTGTCATAGAGAATTCCATAGAAAATTGCAACATAATTTGTTCCTATAATTAATCATAAAAATTTCTATTAAACTCAGCTAACTAGACTTCACCAAACTCATCCTCTCCTTGCAAACTTGACTCCTCTTATAGATCTACAGTCTTGTGCTTGTCTACTATGATGAGATGCACTTGTGATTAATGTAAACTAAATTGTTTACTCCTTCCTCTTTTCACTAATTCTTATGAGGGAATTAACTAACCTTCTAAACATGTCTTCAATTTTCATTTACACATTCTAGATTATGATACACTAATCATTGATTCCTTGATCTTTCAATAATAAAGATCTCTAGGATCTTCCTTCTACTTCTTTGAAGGCTCTTCATCTTTAGGTATTAATGCTTCAAACCTTTCCTTCATTTTATTGTTCTTAATGTTCTTAGGACAAAATGTTTTGTAGTGTCCATATTCATGACAACTAAAGCATTGGACTTTGGACATGTCTTTATTTTTGGTTTCCTTCTTCTTTGATTTAGTTACAAAGGCTTGAGAGGTTTCATCAAAGTTTGAGAATCATATCTAGCCTTTATTATGGATTCTTCTATTGAACATTGAACCCATAACTCTTCAAATGATGGTGCTCCTTTTCTTGCATGGATACTGCTTGAAAAACCATCACTTCCTTAGGTAAGGAATTGATTTACATTGTAATTAATTATGAATATGATATTTTATCACCAGTTTCTTGAAGTTGATTTTTAATAATTGATATCTTCATGAAATAAGAATTTATACTGTATTCTTTTGTCATCCTTGATTGATATAGTGAGTCCCGAGGGCTATCATGTGACTTGTTGTACTGGCAGAGTATAATTTCACCAAGGTATTATATGCTTCTTTAAATGTAGATAATTCTTATATAAAAGTGATAAGGTGACCTTTTATGGACTCAAAGAGAATTATTTGAGCCTTGATCTCCCATTTTTCATATTTTTCCATTTCCTGAGTATTCCCTTTATTTGGTATTGGAGCTTTCCCTTGAAGAAATTTCATGACATCATTCTCTTTAAGGACTAAGTCAATTCACTTTCTCCATTCCTTGAAGTTGGATGATCCTTCTAGCTTATTTCTTTCCTTTCACATTTATGCCATTGGATTAGAAATAATGACTTGGAGGTGAGTTGCTACCAAAAAAATATCTTTGGTTATGGCTGCTAAAGTGATGATCTTCCTAGACTGCTACAATGACGATCTTCTTCTCTCTATCCTATAATAGTGTCTCTTCTTCACCTTAGCTCTGAAACCATGTTAGAAAATCAAAGGAAAAGTAGATTTTCTTTCTTGGTGATTCCTTGTGAGAGTTAATCTTCTTTGTTTTATTATTTCTTCTTCATCAAGAAATTACACAAACTATTCTTCAAAGATCACAAAGAAGTAAGAAACACAAAATTTATGCTTCCAATCCATGGAAAAACCCCTAACAAAGGGGAAACCCAAACAATATTATTCTTATTGAATCAATTCAAAATGAGATATGCAAGCCAAGACCAAAGACTCACTTAAGGTTCCACGATAGCCCTCCTCTCAAGTCAAAATCTAATATAGTCGACTTCCTTCTTTCTACTGAATGATAGTCAACCTTCTTTAGATTTCACTTCAGCTACAAAGTTCTCAGCCTTGTTACAGACTTCAGGAAAAAACTCAGAATTTTGGTCCTTGACAAAACTGCAGGAGACATCAAATCTTCTTAATACTATCACAGAACTTCAAGATATTTGTAGGTGGGACTACAATTTATCAGAACTAGGGTTGGACCCTTGCTCTTTGATTCTACTTCCTTTCTTCTGAACTTCAACATATCTCTTCTTTATTTTATCACATAATTTGACTTGTTTATTTCAAAACTTGATGGATGAAATAGGTAAAAGTTTCACTTGTAATTATATTTGTTCATGTGGTGTCAAACAACCACACATGATGACTTTTGATTGAGAGAAGGCCAACTTAACCTTTTTGATTCTTTTGGACAAAAAATATAATTATTTCTTTTTCTTACAAATGTAAAAAGTGACATGACTCAATAAAAATAACTTGAATCTTTTTTTACTTTTAAATGCATGAAAACATGCTTAAATATAAATAGAATTATATATATATATATATATATATATATATTATATATATATATTATATATATATATATATATATATATATAATATATATATATATATATATATATATATATATATATATATATATATATATATATATATATATATATATATATAGTTTTTCCTTTGTTATGAAGACTGGCACTAGTCACATTTTCTAACAATGCCTCCATAAAACAAAATGTTGATATGATTCTATATCAACAATCTATACATCTAAAACAAAAACTGATTAAATGAATTAATATATAACATAAATGAATTAATTTAAACTAAAAATAAATTAATTACAAAACTAGAATCCAACTTGAAATAAGAACTTAAATTTTTTTATTTTTATTCATCATAGTTCTCTCCATGGATTGAAAGAGAAACCATTTTTATACAAAATTTTTGTTCAAAATAAAATAGCAACCAATAAATGAGATCCACAAGTTTCTATGTGGTTTGCTAATAATTAGAAAATAATTAACAACTCTTACATAATTCCAAAATACTAATTAACAACTCAATCAAGTATGTCTAATAGTTCCAAAATTATTTCCATATCTAATATGGTCAATGATATTCCAAATTCATGGCATATCTTGGTGGTTTTGGATTTATCCAAATTGAAAAAATGGAACAATTGTGTAACAACAACAACCTAAGGTTCTGATGGCTTATGATTATGTTGTTAGCTCATGGTTCTAGTGTTGCAACATTGGCTCACAGAGTGTGTTGCAACATTGATGTTGTGCATGTTGCAATATCATGTTGGAAAAATGGATTGCAACAATGTGTTGCAGTAGCGATTTTCATTAGCAAGTTGCAACAACGAGTTGAAGCAACATGTTGTAGCATTGTGCTTCATCATAGTGCAATAATTGTGTTGTGTCATTAAATTTGTGGTGCTTTGACCTTGGTCATGTTACAACAACTATGTCATAACAATGGTGTCATAGTAATTGAGTAACAACAACTATGACCAAAATACACCTTGTGGTGACATTACAACTTGTGCAACAACCTTTATAGAACTTCATCCTTACAGATTAATTCAAATATAAATTCAAATATGATCTTTTTCAAAAATTTAATGATAAATTCACGTGAAATACTAAGGAATGCAATGGAAAACACTTTATGTCTAAATCAAACATATAAGCATTAGTATAGACTAATATAGGGTTGCGATAACAAACTAGGATGGGTTACCCCACTTCCAATAACCCAAGATACTCCAACTCATAGCTCATATCTCTGTCCTTAAACATATTCTGGAATTTTCAAGAATTAATTAAACATATGTAGTCAAAATAAGAATGTGATTTTCCTTTTGCAAATTCCATGAGAGATCTCTCTCAAGCCTTCCAATCATTTTTTCCTCCTGAAATTCAATTCCATAAGAATTACTCATCCAAAGGTGCAACAAGAGGGTCAGCAGGCTTCTAAAGATCAGACACATAGCCCTGAAAATTTCTTGTTGTAGGTGCTATGAAATAATTTCATAGCGTTGTAAAAAAAATCATGTAGGCATTGTGAAATAATTTTGTAGCGCCCCCCAAAATTGTCTTTTCGGATTCCAGGGAGATAAAATAGCTTTCCCTTGTTCCAATAGAATTCTGAATCACTTCTACATGGTTTGAACTTGCTTCTTGACACAAATAACAACTTCATATGTCTTTCCTTTCCTGGTTGCAAAGCTACCATGAACTTATCAGTCAAGAACAAATCTAACAGGTTTTGGACAACATTCAAACAGGGTACTCTGTTTTTTTTGGCAGCGCTCTATTCATTGTAACTACCACACAACCATGACTCCAGAACATAGAGAACATTCATACATGGGTTTGGAAATAAATACAACGAAATAAAAAAGGTGCATGATGAAAGAACAAAACAACTAAAGTCATAAGGCATCAACTCTTTAATATCAATTGATTCAACACATTGCAAGGTCTCAAAAATTGTGTACAAGAAACACAAAGCATCTACAACACATATGCGGCACTATCATATACCAAAAATAATAACACCCATTAAGATTCATACCAACAACATATATTCCAAACACATCCGCAACAACTTCGGCAACAATAGGAAGTTGCAACTTCATATGCACATGGGTAAATATATTCAACTCTAAATTACAACTGAAAAAAGAATCAATCTTGTTCCTAAGGCATACAAACACCACATTTCTTGACACATTCATATTGTTACTATAAATTGACTCAACAAGTGAAGGCCTCAACAAATCAAATTAATATTATACAGACATATAAATGATCCGGATTTAAATAGGAACGCAACAAAATACAGAGATAACCATATACACAAAGATGCAACGGAAATAATACTTCATTTCATTAATGGAAAACACTGAAATATGCTTACAAACAGAGTTGGAAATAAACCAGCTAGGGTGATGGTAGCTTATCTCTGAGAAGAGATGTGGCGGCTACATGCCTCTGAACTGTGTTACAATGAGGCTCAAAGGCCTATTTATTGTTGAGGAACAATGGAAAACCCTTAACATTCCAAAACCTAAGCCTAGAAGATGAAGCGCCAAACTGTGGGCCCCGTTTGGGTAACTTGGTACATCAATCTTCTCAGGGTCGTAACTTTGGCATACGATCTCTGTTTGACACGTACAATAGCTCGTTAGAAAGATCTATCCAAGCACTGCTACTTTGGGAAGAGCAACATCAGTCCATGGATCCATGTTGCCCCCAGATTTCCCCAAAAAACGTCGTTTATGGCCTCAAAACGGCTTCGGAAGTTCAGGACCTGAAAAACTGCTAAAAATCGTAAACTATGCTACAATTTAGGAAACTGAAGAGCTGAAAGAAACAATGGTGGGGGTCCAAGTGGATTTGGCAGGTGGCCACCAATATCCACTTGGATCATTCCTCCCCCCTTAGGAAGCAATGGTCCCCATTGCGTTGAG